>LR812536.1:5076292-5093792 GCA_903798195.1 Danio kyathit | reverse complement strand
TGTCCTAATAGTGTTTATAGCAGCGTGGGACACATATATGACTGTCAACAGCTCAAAACATGTGTTTTGGTGTTTCGTGACCCTTTAAATAGAACACGCATTAACTTACACATATATTATATTATTATTAGTATTTTAAAAATAATTATTATCCCCAGGAAAAAAGGGCACTTTCTCTCCAGGAGAAAAAAGGGCAGGGGCTCAAGCACCCAAAGCCCCCACCTCTGCACGTGCCTGGTGTCCCCTTCACTATACTCGGGCATTAGGACTCACACATACTGCAGGTTGAGCGCCCCCTGCTGGCCTCACTAACACCACTTCCAACAGCAACCTAGTTTTCCCATGTGGTCTCCCATCCAGGTACTGACCAGGCTCAGCCCTGCTTAGCTTCAGTGAGTAACCACTCTTGGGCCCCGTTTACACTAATGCGTTTTCGTTTTGAAACGGCGTTTTAGATCAAAAACAATCCGCGTCCACACTAGCGTTTCATCTAGCGTTTTTAAACATATCTCCGTCCACACTACTCCACCAAAAACGTATATCACGTGACCATTCGCGCACTCTGGGCATGCGCGTTCAAGTATAAACAGGAAGCATGTGTCTCGCTCGGCATTTGGTTATTGTTAGTCAACAAACGCTGGTTGACCGATGAACGCGAGCGATCAGCGAGTGCTCGAACAATAGCTTGTCTCGAATATATGCAGCTGCTGTAGTAAAAAAGGCAGAGTTTAACTGCACAATGGCGCCTCAAACGGACAATAGTGCAAACAACGCTCCCATTTCTGTGTCAATGTTGTTGTTTACAGTGAAGGCTGGTCTGCCGTCTTGCGGTAGCGTTATAGTCATGTGATAGGGGCTTGACGAATAGGGGGAGGAAACGCAATGACCCAAAAGCCCCAATCAGGTAGCGAATCTCAGCAGCCACGCCTCCGTTTTCAGATGTCTCCGTTTTCCCTCATCCACACTGAGACGGAGCAGCAGCGTTTCAGAAGAAAAACAACCTCTCCAGCGTTTTCAAAACGCTCCGTTTTCAGGGCTCGAAAACTCCAGCGTAGTGTGGACGGATGGCGTAACCGTAGCAAAACTTATGCGTTTTAAAACGAAAACGCATTAGTGTAAACGGGGCCTTGGGCTGCAGGGTGATATGGCTGCGATATAAATCTGGTGAGGTGGAAAACATATGCATATCATATCATTTCATATATTTGCCATCTAATTACAAAATATAATAAAAGTTAGAGGTATTTTGACAAAATTATGACAATTAATTTGTTTAAGAATTTATTTTATTTAAACATTATTTTAATGACATATAATATGCACTCAAAAAATACATTTGCTCTTTGTTCAAACTATATATTTAAAATGAGCTAAAACAACACAATTCTTTTTTTTTTTTGAGGTGGACAACTTAATTGTTTTATGTTCAATCCACTTCAGTTTGTAAAAAAAATATTACAAACTTAATTTCTTGATGTTGTCCCAACACAAAATTGATTATGTGGAACCCAGCATTATTTACAGTGTACCTTCAATAGACCTAAATAAAAGCATGAATTTTCAAACAACACAACACAATACAACACAGCTAAACTGACACTCGCCAAAGGAGAGCTTTAGTGGCTTTTGGAGCAGAACTGACCCATCTTCCTCTTTAAATGAGGCAAAGGACCCGTGGAGAGGAAAGCAGGCTTTTATTTGCGCTTCAGGAATGAGCACAGCGAGTGTTCCTCCTCTAGATGTCTTATTTATTAAATATAGCAGCGTCAGGAAGAGGTGGGCTGTGTTTCTTATATAATCATGTCAAATAGCTCTTAAGACACGTGCAGGGGGTCGGAAACAACCAAATCCGGTTAGTGTGATGTGGCTGAAGGAAGATCCACGAGAAGAGCAGAGAAAAGATGAGACACACTGAGTCAGAAACACTGGCAGAAAATATGACGAAATAAAAAATAAACAACTAAATGCACTGGGAGTATTGATTTTCAGCAAGATTCGACAAAACATTGCAAATAAAACTTTGTGAAGTTGTGGGAGTTACTTTTTGGGCTTATATTGTAGTGTTGTCTGATCACACATAAAGGATTGGTACACAAGAAACTATAGTTTTAAGCATACAGTTTTTATGCTACAAGTTTTATGCATATATTTATATATAAGTCTTCATTAAATCAGAATTAATGTTTTTTTGTGGAAGTTTAGGTCAGCCTTAAAGTAATCTATAAGCTAGTGTGCTCCAAAACAATGACAAAAATCACATTTTAAAGATTTAAAGGCCTATTGCATACAGTTGAAGTCAGAATTATCAGCCCCCCTGAATTATTAGCCCCCCTGTTAATTTTTTTCCCCAATTTCTGTTTAACGGATAGAAGATTTTTCAACACATTTCTAATCATAATAGTTTTAATAACTCATTTCTAATAACTGATTTATTTTATCTTTGTCATGATGACAGTAAATAATATTTGACTAGATATTTTTCAAGACACTTCTATAGAGCTTAAAGTGACATTTAAAGGCTTAACTAGGTTAATTAGGTTAACTAGGCAGGTTAGGGTAATTAGGCAAGTTATTGTATAATGATGGTTTGTTCTGTAGACTATTGAAAAAAATCTAGCTTAAAGGGGCTAATAATTTTGACCTTAAAATGGTTTTTAAAAAATTAAAAACTGCTTTTATTCTTGCCGAAATAAAACAAATAAGACTTTCTCCTGAAGAAAAAATATTATCAGACATACTGTGAAAATTTCTTTGCTCTCTTATACATTATTTGGGAAATATTTAAAAAAGAAAAAAAATTCAAAGGGGGGCTAATCATTCTGACTTCAAATGTAACTGTCAACCCTCCCGTTTTTCCCGGGATTCTCCCGTATTTTAAAGTTCTATCCTGCTATCATCCCATAAAGGTATTTTCCCGTATTTCTCCAGTCTTTCTCTGAAGGGTGGGAATAAACATTAAAGAGCCGCTCCTCCTTATACGCAACCCTACCGCCGAACCACCAGGGGCCGTCCCTTGGTCTTAAATGTAAGTCTGTTCTGTGCTTTCGTTTTAATTAGGCATGAAAACGCAGTGAAATAAATATAAAAACGGCGGGATTCCCTTTCCTTTTCAATACAGGAGCCATCGCCCCTCCTATGCAATCCTCAAAACAGTCATATAGCGGTGCGTGACTGTCAGCTGACGCGCTCCATAGTGATAAATAGACGCTGTTTCCCAAACAGACTCTGTACACGCAATGTGAAGCAGAGCGAAAGTCTGGGTTTTGGGTGTGTGGTTGAATAGACAAATACACATAATTAATAACAATAACATCTAAAGATGTCGATCTTGGTGGATTTTTTTTTTTCAAATTCTATCTCTATCTATCTATCTATCTATCTATCTATCTATCTATCTATCTATCTATCTATCTATCTATCTATCTATCTGTCTGTCTGTCTGTCTGTCTGTCTGTCTGTCTGTCTGTCTGTCTGTCTGTCCTCTTGCACATCCTTTTCTCACGTAAATCCACCAGAGGGTGCAGTATACACTTCCGGTATGACGGTAGGGGGCGGTATGACGCCATTCCTTTTCGTGCTTACCAGCTGACTGCTTACCTCCGTGTGGAGGGCTTTCCGGCTGTTACCAGTTTGTCCAGTGGCTCGCCATATATGTCGGCGAACTTAAGACGCAAAGAAGAGCTAACCGTGATGACGGGGTTCGAGTCTGGCGAAAAATGGTTCCAGAAAGCAGGTAAAACAAATACAAAAGCCAAAAAAAATTAAATAAACAAGTAAATAACAGGGTGAGAATGTGGTAAAATCTGAGAATGTGGTAAAAATCAGGTGAGGGCTTTTCTGTTTTTGGATTACTTTTCAAAACACTGTTGGTTGGGTTTAGGGAAGTGGGTGTGCGGTTGAATTAGTGCTTTTTAAAACACTATCGGTTGGGTTTAAGGAAGGGGGTGGGTGGGGGTATCGGTCTATCAGTCAGTCAGTCAATCGACAGCGGGCTCTAGTGAATTTACGCGAGAACAGCAGGCGCAAATGGCACTTGCGGGAGAAATCTGAGATCTCAAAGCGTGTACACAGCGGCCTCTGGTGGATTCGCGCAAAACAATAACTGCAATAAAAGCGTAGCTCCTGAGCCATATTTGGTGCTCTCCAGAAATGTATATAGTGGTATGTTTTCAGAATGAGCCTGGGTTGGACATACCTCTGGCTACATAATTTGCACTCTCCAGAAATGTAGACAGGGGTACGGATTCACTATGAGCCTGTGTTGTTTTTACGAGGTTTAAACAGACCATTTTCATTTATGTTCTTGGTGCTCTCTTTTTTCAGTCAACCAAATTGGTGTATGAATGAATTGCTCATAATTCAGAATTAAGTATAGTAATTATCAGGACAGGTGCTGAAGCAGAGAGTGTTAAATTCACACCTAAAGAACATCAGCAGGAACCTACAATAATCTGAAGCCCTCAAAGCACCTTTTAATTAGAGTTATGAGTTAATTACAGTGATATGCAGAGGACCGGCTGCGTTTTACATGATTATAGAGAGATATTTTATCTAACTGCTTAACGTGTGTTTTACTGCAGAAATGAGACAAATCGTGCCTTTAGGAACCTCCTCGTTTGTCAGAATATAATATAATATAATATAATATAATATAATATAATATAATATAATATAATATAATATAATATAGGGCAACGCAGTGGCGCAGTAGGTAGTGCTGTTGCCTCACAGCAAGAACGTCGCTGGGTCGCAGGTTCGAACCTCGGCTGGGCTGGGTCAGTTGGCGTTTCTGTGTGGAGTTTGCATGTTCTCCCTGCGTTTGCGTGGGTTTCCTCCGGGTGCTCCGGTTTCCCCCACAGTCCAAAGACATGCAGTACAGGTGAATTGGGTAAGCTAAATTGTCCATAGTGTATGAGTGTGGAAGTTCCCAGAGATGGGTTGCGGCTGGAAGGGCATCCGCTGCGTAAAATTGTGCTGGATAAGTTGGCGGTTCATTCCGCTGTGGCGACCCCGCAAGGGACAAAGCCGACAAGAAAATGAATGAATGATAATATAATATAATATAATATAATATAATATAATATAATATAATATAATATAATATAATATAATATAATATAATATAATAAATTTAATATAATATAATATTAAATAATATATTTAATATAATATAAAATAATATAATATAATATAAAATAATATAATATAAAATAATATAATATAATATAAAATAATATAATATAATATAAAATAATATAAAATAATATAATATAAAATAATATAGTATAATTTAATATAATATAATAAAAAATAATATAATTAATATAATATAAAATAATATAATATAATTAATAAAATATAATATAAAATAATATAATATAATATAATATAATATAATATAATTAATTTAATATAATATAATATTAAATAATATAATTAATATAATATAATATAATATATTATAATATAATATAATATAAAATAATATAATATAAAATAATATAGAGTGTATGGATGTTTCCCAGTGATGGGTTGCAGCTGGAAGGGTATCTGCTGTGTTAAACATATGCTGGATACGTTGGCGGTTCATTCTGTTGTGCTGTTGTAATATAATATAATATAATAATATAATATAATATAATATAATATAATATAATATAATATAATATAATATAATATAATAATGAAAGTCCTTGAGTGGCCCAACCAGAGCCCAGACTAAATCCTATTGAACGTCCTTGGTGAGATCTGAAAATGGCTGTACACCGTTGCTTCCAATCCAACCTGATAGAGCTTGAGAGGCACTGCAAAGAGGAATGGGCAAAAATTCCCAAAGACAGGTGTGCCAAGCTTGTGGTATCATATTCAGAAAGACTTGAGGCTGTAATCGCTGCCAAAGGTGCATCAACAAAGTATTGAGCAAAGGCTGTGAATACTGATGTACATCTGATGTTTCAGGGTATTTATTTTTAATACATTTGCAACAATTAAAAAAAAAAAAAATCACATTGTCATTATGGGGGATTGTGTGTACAATGTTGAGGAAATAAATGAATTTATCCATTTTGGAATAAGGCTGTAACATAAACAAATAAGGAAAAAGTGAAGCACTATGAATACTTTCTGGATGCACTGTATAAACTGTGTATTTAGAAAACATTTCTGCAGATGTTTCTGAGAAAAGTATAAAGTAGTCTTACATGTTATCTTCTCAGCAATGTGTGCTCAGTTTGTGTTGATCTCCTACAGAATGACAGATCTGCCTCTGTACTGTAAATAATTAAGGCTCAGTGTTTGATGTGTATAAAGATTTTCAGAGCTTAGGTTAAAATGACGTAAAACCCGCTGCAGGGCCTTGTTTTACCGTCGAATGCTGATTTTAGTGAGGGCAGAAAATAAGCACACAGAGAAGACTGAGCGTTTGGAGCAGCCCATATTCAGCAGGTATGACGGAAGAGTCCATGATGTGTCAATGTGGGGGGAATCTGTCAGGATCAACACATAGAGGAGGCTGGAGATTGTGTGTCTGTGTGGTGATGTAACGTCACAATGCATGCATGTCAGCTCTCCAACATAAAACACAGATTGCAGTAGGAGAAACTAGGAATGGTTTAAATAATGCTTACTGTCCTACATTTACATGTACTCAATTAGCAGATGCTTTTGTCCAAATCAACTTACAATTGAGGAGGCATTCAGAGGCAACACACAGAACAAGAGCTGATTATACAAGGAACTGTTAGTGCTCAGAGAATTGAGTGCTAGAGTTAAAAGGGGGGAGTATATATATGTATGTATATATATATATATATATATATATATATATATATATATATATATATATATATATATATATATATATATATATATATATATATATATATATATATATATATACAGTTGAAGTCAGAATTATTAGCCCCCTGGATTATTAATCCCCCTGTTTATTTTTTGCCCTAATTTCTGTTTAACGGAGAGAAGATTTTCTCAACACATTTCTAAACATAATAGTTTTAATAACTCATTTCTAATAACTGATTTATTTTATTTTTGCCATGATGACAGTAAATAATATTTGACTAGATATTTTTTAAGACCCTTCTATACAGCTTAAAGTGACATTTAAAGGCTTAACTAGGTTAATTAGGTTAATTAGGCAGGTTAGGGTAATTAGGCAAGTTATTGTATAATGATGGTTTGTTCTGTAGACTTTTGAAAAAACAAAATAGCTTAAAGGGGCTAATAATTTTGACCTTAAAATGTGTTTTAAAAAATTAAAAACTGCTTTTATTCTAGCAGAAATAAAACAAATAAGACTTTCTCAAGAAGAAAAAATATTATCAGACATACTGTGAAAATTTCCTTGCTCTGTTAAAGATTATTTTGGAAATATTTAAAAAAGAAAAAAAAATTCAAAGGGGGGCTAATAATTCTGACTTCAACTGTATGTATATATATATATATATATATATATATATATATATATATATATATATATATATATATATATATATATATATATATATATATATATATATATATATATATATATATATATATATATATATATATATATATATACAGAGAGAGAGAGAGAGAGGAGTGTTTCTACAGGTGGTTTGTCAAGCCCACTCACCTGTGTGAGGCTCACTTCATAAATGCACAATTTTCTTTCAAACAGCAGACATCATTGTTTAAGTGTATAGTAGTGTATGTGAACAATACAGAACAGTTTAGAGTTTGTTTTTACTGTTCAGACAAGTCTAGTGACAATAACAAATAGGAGCACATGGCGATGCCAAAAATAAAATGGATCCATTTAATCTTAAATAAGGATTGTCAGTGTTAGTCAGACATCTGTCTTCAGAAGAGCTTGCAGCGATAAATCAAAAACAAGAAGGGAAAACAATGAAACGACAGTAAAATATGATTTAATCCCATTTTAAACCATTTGGTTGCAATTCAGGTTTCATTTTTTAATTAGTCGACAGCACTAAATTAGAGTTATTAGTGGGAAAACTGTTTGCATCTCATCTTTAATTCATAAAACACAACCTGCAGATATATAGGGATAAAATATTTATCATCTCTGCGTCTTTTGGACTGGAATTTCATATTTTTTCACAGCAATCAGTTCACTTACAACATCTAGCATGCACACACACACACACACATGCCCTGAGGAAAAGCCATCCTCCCATTAATCTCACATCTGTGTATGATGTGACTCAGCTTCGTGACAAACAGTCTGTGTGTGTTGTTGTTAGTTTTTTTTTTTGTTGTTGTCTCGTAATGATGACCTCACTGCTGTCTCGGTGGGATTTTAAATGTGTGTGTATTTGCGTACTTTCACATACTGTATAGTATGTGAGCCAAGTAGTGCATCAGAATTCACATTATTGTTAATAACACTACCCGGATGACCTACTACTACTGATGAGATTCTTAAAGGGACAGCCCACCCAAAAATAAAATCTCATCATTTACTCATCCTTTACTCACCCATTCATGTTCAAAACCTATTCCTCTATTGAACACAAAAGAAGATACTTTGAAGAATGCTGGTTGATGGCACCCATTGACTTCCGTAGTCATTTTTACCGTGCAGTTTGCCTCTTTGTATGTTGTTTTATACAGTGACATTGGAATTGCTGTGTGCTAGTTGTCCAGTTACTTGGGCATTTACGTATATACTGTACAAGTGCATCTAAAAATATTGTACGTCATGGACTAGGGTTGTCACGATACTGGAATTCAGTACCAATTTACACTGAAGTTTTAAAAGCGTCCATTTCCTGCTAACATTTGAGTACTGTTAAGCACGTTCTTAAACAGTGCTGATTTGCCATTGTGCTCACGTGCTCAACATAAATGACTGTGATTGGCCGTGAAGGTCATCAGTTCACCAAACTCACAGATGTTTACTGAGTGTAACCACAGATACAGGGACACTGGAGCGTTTCAAAGTCATGTTGAACAGCTGGTCTATAAGCTGACATACAATCCGATGATAAATGGCGGCTTTAAAATGCTCCAATGTTTACTAAACTTTAGTTAAGATATATTTTTAGCCCATGACTATAACTATATAGAATTGGCAATTGTAAAATTATTTAAAAAAAATCCCACTGGAATGCCACTAAAAAAGCCAACATAGGCTCTTTCTGAAAGCGTAGCCCTATGTACATTTCTCGAGATCGCGACTTATGTAGCCAGACGTACGTACAGTATGGCTGCATTTCGTCTTTAAAATAAATGCTATGGGGCGGTATGGCGCAGTTACCAGCTGACTGCTTACCGTATGGACGGCTTTCCCAGTGTGACGAGTTTGTCCAGTTAGCTCGCCAAGTACGTCTGCTGACTTGAGATGCAGAGAGGAGTTGACTGACAAAGGTGTTCGAGTCGGTGAGTAATGGTTGGAGCAAGTAAGACAAAAACAGAAGCCAAAAAAAAAATATGCAAGTAAATAACAGGGTGAGAACGTGGTAAAATCTGAAAACGTGGTAAAAAATCAGGGGGCTTTTCTTTACTGCATTGCTTTTTAAATCTATCGAGTAGGTTTTGGGAAGTGGGTGAACGGGTCAATCGGTGCTTTTGAAAACACTATTGGTTGGGTTTAGCAGGGTTTCCACGGGGTCTTAAAAAGTCTTAAAAAGTCTAAAATGTAAAAAAAGTCTTAAATTCGCTGTTTTCGGCCTTAAATATTTTTGCTCAGGTCTTATTTTTCCGATGTCCATGTAACACTACATCTAATGCTCATTTAAATTATTTTGTTGTTGTTGTTGCTTGGTTTTCGTGGTGTTGTAGTTCTTTACTTCACTAGTCCTAATGTAATTTGCGGTATTACAACTACAAATGAGACCAGCATGCAATAGCCAATCAGCTTTCTGTTATTGGGCCCAGTGCGCGCGTCGAATGTGGCGTCATCGCTGTGTTTGCGGAGGTTCGCTTTCGACATGATTTTGGCTGGCAGAGTGAACAGATTTCGGATGAACAGTTCGTTTGATTTGAGTTGAATATGAAACACTTTGAAGAGATTTTGTCTGAAACAGGAACGACTGTACAGACATCTTAACGATCCGTCTATGCATGATCATCATAGAGATAACCAGATGACCAAAAATTCTTGGCTAGAAATTGCAACAGCCGTGGAAAAGGAGGAAAGTTTTTGGAAAAGTTTGGAAAAACCTGAGGGATAAGTTTGTTAAAACAAAAAAAGATGCCATGGCAAAAGTGGAGACCCGGGTGGTTAATACCTACAAACTAACATGAAGTGACAAATTATGTCTTTGATAACTGGAAAAGAATATATGAACCTATCAGTTTACAATATACTGATGGCCAAATTCTGGGCTTTATTGGTGATAATGGTCAGGAATGTTGGACCATTATAGCCTTTTTAGCCTTTATAGGACAGAAACTAGCCAGACAATAATGTGTTAATTGTTGAGTGGGCAAAATAAAAATAAAACCGTCAGTATTTTTAGTAAGTTTTTTTTGCTTTTATTCTTACCATAATAAAAAACTATAATTGTAGAGCAACCCATTTTCTCTTGTTATTGATGTTTAACTTTAATAGGTAGAAATGTCTGAGATATGAACAAAAGCAAGCGATGCATCAAAGTTTGATTTAAAAAATCTTGAATGGTTATAAAAATCTTTATAATCATTATAATAAATTATAATAATAATAAAAAATAATTACTTTTAAAATTTTGAACAGTATTAATGATATTAAGTAGTTCTGGAAACGTACTACTTCTCTGTTTATCCGTCTGACTTTACGGTGGGTTTCTTTTGACCGGCCCCTGTCATTTTAAAGAATATCACAACGGCGAATGCATCAAGTATAAAAGAAATTTGAGATCTGAAAAACCTTTCACTGCCGCCTCTGGTGGATTCATGAAAACAAAAACTACAAATAAGTGTCGCTCCTGGGACGTATTTGACGCTCTCCTAAAAAGTGTATAGCGCTACATTTTCAGAATATGAGCCTGGGTTGGGATTCCTATTTATACAAGAATCCCTTCCTGCCCTCCATCTGAATTTTGTGTTATCATCTGCAAACACCAATTAAGGCTATAATTATATAGAATTGGATCTTTGGCAATTGTAACATTATAAAAATTGCCCACTGGAAATTATTAGTATTGCTCAAAATGCATGCAACCACATGACACAGCTTACCAGCAGCATTATTAGAGTTCAGCACCATGGACAGCAACCAGCACTGTGAATTATGCTTCAGCACCATGGACAGTGCTTTTATCTGCTCTGTGATTACTGCAGTACCATGGGCACTGTTTCTGCACCATGCACAGCGTTTCACAGCCCACTTACTACAGCATTTATATATAGTTTCTAAGGGTTGATATGCGGTTACTACAGTGCTACTGAGTGGATTTTAGATTGTTCCTGTATAGCTACTAGAGTCAGTTCTCTTGCATTTTTGAACTCACCAGAACTCTGAAATTGAAATGTAAAATGTGGGTATTGTATTGTTTAGGGCAGATGTTTCTCTGTTGTTAAGATGTAGCAGTAGTGGTGTGTGAGCCGGTGTTGAGTCCTGATGGCAGTTTTTCCCGCTGTGACTCTAATCTAATTCAGCACATATTACTCAACGCCCTCAAGGAGCTGCTTTTTCCTTTCGCAAAACTGTGTTTGGCACGCTCACATGCCACATACAGACCCACATCATACACAACACAGATGTCAGCATCATCTCCAGTCAAACTCAGTTATGACTCGCTTATTAGAGTTTAACTAGGTGTGTGTGTGTGTGTGTGTGTGTGTGTGTGTGTGTGTGTGTGTGGTATATTACTGATGGACTTACTGTAAATGTAGACACACACACACACACACACACATACGCAGGTCTTAGTGTGCACTCTGTGTGGTGTGTATGTTAAGACGACTGATTTATGGCATACATTCTGCTGAGGGCTTAAAGGAAGCAGGGGAAATTATCTTAAAGGGACAGTTTACCTAAACAATTTAATTCGGTTAGCATTTTTTAGGTGAACTGTCCCTTTAGGAGAATTTTCCCTGCTTCTTTTCCAACAAATACTATGAAGTCAATGGTTACAGGTTTCTGACATTCTTCAAAATATCTTCTTCTGTGTTTACTAGAAGAAAAAAATATGAAACTGGTTTGGAACAAGTCAAAGGAGAGTAAATGGTGACAGAGTTTTCATTTCGGAGTGAACTGTTCCTTTAAATCTACTGTAACACTCAGTTGTAAAGCTTTTATGTGTGTTTGCCATAGGATTAGCATGTGTAATGTGGGACAGATTGATCTTATGGTAGGTTTAGTGCATTTTATGTAATCCATGATGCATTTTTACCCTCTCTAGTAAATCAGTGCTGTTCTATTATGCTCCTGTAAATAGGCCAGTATAAGAACAAATACTGGCATATATTTAGAGAATAATTTTCTTTCTGTTAGACGAATAAATCATCTTGTCACTCTACATTAATAATCATTTGATTAAACACAGCACTGCAAAAATATGATCACAACTGTTTTCTTTTTAATGCCGTTTTAAAATGTAATATATTTGTGTTATTCAAAGTCAAATTTCCAGCATCATCACCATGACAGAATTAGTTTGAATATTTTGCTTTCTTTTTTTAACATTAGCAGTCTTTAATTTTATTTTTGTTTAATAAAATGAATCGTTTGTGAATACAAGTTATAATACAATAATTAATCCATCCATCCAATTATCCGTTTATCCATTCATCCATCCAATTATCAATCCTTTATTCATCCATCCATCCATCCATCCATCCATCTATCCATACATACATCTTCTATTCATCTGTCCATCCATTCATCCTTCATCCAGTCATCCATCCATCCTGCCAATTATCCATTTATCCATCAATCAATCCATCCATCCATCCAATTATCCATTTATCCATCTATCCATTCATCCATCTAATTATCCATCCATTCATCCATCCATCCAATTATCTATTTATCTATCCATCCATCTATCCATCCATCCATCCATCCATCCATCCAATTATCCATTTATCCATCCATCCACCTATCTATCCACCTATCCATCTATCCATCAATCCATCCATCCAATTATTCATTTATCCATCCATCCATCCGTACATCCAATTATCTATTTATCCATACATCCACCTATCTATCCACCTATCCATGTATCCATCCATCCATCCATCTATCCATCCATCCATCCATCCATCCATCCATCCAATTATCCATTTATCCATCCATCCACCTATCTATCCACCTATCCATGTATCCATCCATCCATCCATCCATCCATCTATGCATCAATCCATCAATCCATCCATCCAATTATTCATTTATCCATCCATCCATCCGTCCATCCAATTATCTATTTATCCATACATCCATTCATCAACCTAACCATCCATCAATCCATCCATCCAATTATTCATTTATCCATCCATCCATCCGTCCATCCAATTATCTATTTATCCATACATCCATTCATCAACCTAACCATCCATCCATCCATCCAATTATCCATTTATCCATCCATCCACCTATCTATCCACCTATCCATGTATCCATCCATCTATCCATCAATCCATCCATCCAATTATTTTTTTATCCATCCATCCATTCATCCAATTATCAATTTATCCATCCATCCATACATACACACATCATCCAATCATCCATCCATCTAATTATCCACCCATCCAATTATCCATTTATTCATCCATCCAATTATACATGTATCCATCCATCCAACCATCTATTCATCCATGTATTTATCCATCCATTTATTCATCCATCCATTTATTTATCCATCCATATATATATATATATATATATATATATATATATATATATATATATATATTAGGGGTGTAACGAATATCTGTTGAATCGCAATGTTTTTTGCAGTAATTTTTTTTTGTGTAAATGAAAAGCAAATTACATTTATCTCCTCCCTTTTTTGCTCCGAAAAATGGTCCGATCCGTGACTAAAAATCCGTAGTGTGATCCGAACTGCAAATTTGTGATCCGGTACACCCCTTGTATATATATATATATATATATATATATATATATATATATATATATATATATATATATATATATATATATATAGGTGTGTGTGTGTGTGTGTGTGTGTGTGTGTGTATGTGTGTGTATATATATAATAACACAAATCTCTAAACAGTACATATATTTAAACTCAATTTAAACCAAATTACAGAAGTATTGTAGTTTGACTTAACTGTTGACTATAGATCAAATCAGAACTGGTCAGTTTTAAAATTATAATAATTGCCTCCTATAATTGGCACTGTAGATGATTTGCAATGCCTCTAATGCATTCATCAAGACTAATTTCAGCACCATGGACAGCAATCAGTGCTGTTGCTGGTGTTTCAGCACCACGGACATCACTTTAGCTCTGCACTCGCTGTTACAGCACCGCGGACAGTGTTTCAGAGCTGTGAATAGAGCTCTAGTACCGCGGACAGTTCCAGATCACAAATTTCCCACAGTGCTGCTGAAATCTAATTCTAGACGCAGAGATTTCAGAGAGCAGAGAATTCTGAAGCTCTCATGTTTCGCTTAGAATCCTCTTGCCTTGGAAAACAGCCCAGAGAAATGCCCAAAATAGCCTGGCACGATGCCCAGTTGTCCATCAAATAAGCCTGGCCTGATGTCAGACACAAGTGCATTGTGTGAGAGTCCGAATGGGGGAAGAGACAGTGCTGATTTTACCATCCAGACCCATAATAAACAATCCTCCTAAAGTAAACTCAGCGTGGCAAAAGATGGCGATGACTGTAATTCAACCATTCACAATCACCCTGTAATATCTGGTGCCATTACTGCCATTTTAGCACTCATTTTGACTATTAAGTTACGATTTATGATGAATGCTTTTGCAGAGGTGCATGTTATTTCAGTGCATATTTCATTTGTTTCTGTTTAGATGTAAAAAAACAAAAAAAAAAAAAAAAACATGTTTCCGTTTGTGCATTTGGCTTATACTGTAGTTTCCCTAGGATTATATATATATAATTCCCTAGGATTCAAACCCATCACTTTAGTTTTGCAATGTAGAAAAGTCTATATAAAAGAATATTTGAAGAGCAGGTTCAAGAATGGCTCCACCTGTGTTTTGATCTGCTATGAAGGTTACACACTCCAAAAAATACTTAGGCCTAACAAATAAAATTGATGTATTCTGATTGCATATAAAATGTCCATCAATTTGGATTACATATTTTCAACATAGTTGAACTAATAAGCTTTATGTGATTGATTTTTGTTAGGTAAACATAAATGAAACAAATAAGAACAAGATTTATGTAATAATATCAATACATCCAATGTGTTTTAAATGCTACTTATTAAATCATCTATTGTGGGGAGTCTGGAACTGCGTCAAATTTAATTTAAAATTAAGTAAACCATAAATTTTAAGTAAATTAAATAGAATTTAACTTTTTCTACAGCTATATTCATACAAATCATACTTTTTAACTGATTAAATCTAATAATATTTGATTTTAAGAGATTTAGAAAATTTATATTTAAAAAAAACTGACAAATCAAATAAAAAAGTTACACATTATTGATTCATTTTTTGAGTGCAAATATATATATATATATTATGTTTGCAGCAGCAGTGTTACATTCTCAGACTGCATGTCTGTGAATATACTGGCAGTAGCAAGTCTCTGTACTTAATAATAATCAAAGCAGCAGCAGCAGCGGTGTAGCAGATTTATTCCGCCAAGACCAAACACATCAGCATTGTCATATTCCAACCCAGGCTCATTCTGAAAACATACCCCTATGTACATTTCTGGAGAGTGCCAAATACATTCCAGGAGCTACGCTTATTGGCATTTTTTGTTTTTTCGCGAACCCACCAGAGGCCGTCATGTACTCTTATTCAGATCTCAAATTTCTCTCGCGAGTGCCATTCGTGCCTGCTGCTCTAGCATAAATCCACCAGAGGCCGATGTCGACTGACTGACCAATTGACTGACTCACCTTCCTCCTTCCCTAAATCTAATCAATAGTTTTCAAAAACAATTCAGAAAAAGAAAACCCCTTGCTTGATTTTTACCACATTTTCAGCTTTTACCACGTTCTCACCCTGTTATTTACTTGTTTATTTAATTTTTTGGCTTCTGTTTTTTGTATTACCCACTTTCTGGAACCGTTCTCTGCCAGACTCAAACCCCATCGTCGTGGTCAACTCCTCTCTGCATCTAAAGTCCACTGACGTACATGTCGAGCTAAATGGACAAACTGATAAAATCGGGAAAGCCGTCCACATGGACGTAAGCGGTCAGCACGGCGACATACCACCCTGTAACGTTCATTTTAAAGACAAAATGCAGCCATACATACGTCTGGCTACATAAATGGTGATCTCCAGAAATGTATATAGGGCTACGTTTTCAGAATAAGCCTATGTTGTCATTTACATATTCACTACCATACTAAATCTCTCATAGAGCTGTCATGACAAACAGACAGTTTGAATGCTCTCTGATAACTGCTGATGACTCGAGTGCAGTTTCACTGTGTATTAAAAGTTAAACACTAATGTTGTAGCTGTCAATCAGTCTGAGGTTATGAGAAATGGCAGAAGTGCATTTGTAGAGCAAGACTAATCTCCTAATGTTAAGTGTTAGATGGGAAAACGCTAACCGAACAAAAATGTCAAACCGTTGAAGAAAAAAAAGAGTTATTATTATTATTAAATTATTATTTTTAGATGTTTCTGGTCTTCTTGTGCACAGATCTTGATTAATTTTGATTTGGCCTTGGCTTGTGAGCTTTTGTCCTCATTCAGATGTTGTTGGACTACACACACCTGACTTTCAGAACAGGATGTTCTTGCTTTTGTTTGACCTTTTCTTGGCAATTTTTCATCAAAATGTAATTGTTCCACCTCTGAAGTGACCTTCCATGTCTACTGATGCCATGTCACACAAGCTGCACAGGTTATCGGCACCCAGAAAGCTTTTTCATGCTTTTAAGTAGCAATCATGTAAAACTTCTTCCTTTTATGTGATTTAGTTTTATTTTGTAATTCTTTTTTATTATCATATCATTGTGTATGTTGTGTAATATAATTATAAATAATATTATTGAAATAAGTGTAATATTTAAAATGTATATCTTCTTTTTATTGGGTGACACAGTGACGCAGTTGTTAGCACTGTTGCCTCACAGCATGAAAATCGCTGGTTTGAGGCCCCGCTGGGTCAGTTGGCATTTCTGTGTGGAGTTTGCATGTTCTCCCCGTGTTGGCGTGGGTTTCCTCCGCAGTCTAAAGACTATAGCAAGTGTATGTGTGTGATTGAGTGTGTATGGATGTTTCCCAGTACTGGGTTGCAGCATGGAAGGGCATCCGCTGTGTAAAACATATGCTGGATAAGTTGGTGGTTCATTCCACTGTGGCGAACCCTGATGAATAAAGGAACATTTCAACTAATTTGGCAGTAT
>LR812536.1:5056292-5071292 GCA_903798195.1 Danio kyathit | reverse complement strand
GCAAATAGTAAGAATGATTAAAGACAGATAAAAACAAATAAAAATGTGTTAAAACAGGTTATAAAAGATTAAAAAAAAAGAAAAGAACTACAGTGCGATCTGTCGGACGTAGCACAGTGCATATTCAGTAAAGGCACAGCTAAACAGATGTGTTTTCAGTATTGATTTAAATGTGCCTAATGTTGGAGCACATCTGATCATTTCTGGAAGCTGATTCCAGCAGCGAGGGGCGTAGTAGCCAATTCTCCCTGCTTTGACTGAACTCTTGGAATTTCTAGTTTATATGATCCTAAAGATCTGAGTGATTAGGTTTGTATTCAGTGAGCATATCTGTAATGTATTGAGGTCCTAGACCATTTAGTGATTTATAGACAAGTAGTAATACTTTAAAATCTATTCTGAATGTAACTGGGAGCCAGTGTAAAGACCTGAGGACAGGTGTGATGTGCTCTGATTTCCTGGTTCTGGTCAGAATCCTGGCCGCAGTGTTCTGGATGAGCTGCAACTGTCTGACTGTCTTTTTGGGAAGGCCCGTGAGGAGGCCGTTACAGTAATCCACCCTGCTGCTGATAAAAGCATGAACAAGTTTCTCTAAGTCTTCACTGGAAACAAAGCATCTGATTCTTGCAATGTTTTTGAGATGATAGTATGCTGATTTACTAACTGCTTTGACATGACTACTGAAACTCAGATCTGACTCCAGAGTCACACCAAGATTCTTGACCTTATTTTTTGGGGGTTTTACCTTTAGAGCCAAGGTACTCATTCACCTTGAGAACCTCATCTCTGTTCCCAAACGCAATGACTTCAGTTTTCTCTTTGTTTAACTGAAGAAAGTTTTGGCACATCCAACTGTTCATTTCATCAGTGCATTGGCAGAGGGTGTCAATAGGGCTGTAGTCATTAGGCAGTAAGGCTAATGTAGATCTGAGTATCATCAGCATAGCTGTGGTAGGAGATTTGGTTCTTTCTCATTATTTGGCTCAGAGGGAGCATATAAAGGTTGAACAGGAGAGGTGCCAGAATTGAGCCTTGTGGGACTCCACATAACATGAGTGTCCACCTTGACCTATGGTCACCTATACTGACATAGTAACCTCTCCCTTCAAGATAAGATCTGAACCATTTGAGGACCGTCCCAGACAGCCTAACCCAGTTTTCCAGCCTATCCAGAAGTATGCTGTGATCGACAGTGTCAAATGCAGCACTAAAATCCAACAATACCAGCACTGTTAGTTTACCTGAATCTGTATTTAGGCGTATATCATTGATTATCTTTATAAGAGCGCTCTCTGTACCGTGATGTGCTCTGAAACCAGATTGAAAATTGTCTAAACAGCAATACTGTTAGCAATATTGTCTGAACTGATGGAATTGTGAATGTTGAAAAGTACAGATAGGTGTTAATTAGGGGTGTCACGAGATCTTGCGAGATTTCTCGTCGAGATGAAAAGTTTTCTCGTGAGTTGAGATGTTAGCATGATGGAGCGTGAGGGTGAAATTAGCATTGAAGATTTAAAGCAGGATTCAATGTGAACCGCAAATCAAATGCTTTGTACACACCTGATAAGGCTGGCCTCTGTGTTGCACGTCACTCGGTTGGGCGGGCGGGTGTGACGTAACCACTTTTTTTTACAACTGCAGCCACACAAATTAACCGTGGATATTACCACATGATGGTATGTCACTTTAAATATGCAGAAAGCCGCATTATTGAAGTGCAGTACAGATATACAGTTGAAGTCAGAATTATTAGCCCCCCTGTTTATTTTTCCCCAATTTCTGTTTAACGGAGAGAAGATTTTTTCAACACATTTCTAATCATAATAATTTTAATACCTCATCTCTAATAACTGATTTATTTTATCTTTGCCATGATGACAGTAAATAATATTTGACTAGATATTTTTCAAGACACTTCTATACAGCTTAAAGTGACATTTAAAGGCTTAACTAGGTTAATTAGGTTAATAAGGCAGGTTAGTGTAATTAGGCAAGTTATTGTATAAAGATGGTTTGTTCTGTAGACTATCGGAAAAAAATATAGCTTAAAGGGGCTAATAATATTGACCTTAAAATGGCTTTTAAAAAATTAAAAACTGCTTTTATTCTAGCCAAAATAAAACAAATAAGACTTTCTCCTGAAGAAAAAATATTATCATACATACTGTGAAAATGTCCTTGCTCTGTTAAACATCATTTGGGAAATATTTAAAAAAGAGAAAAATTCAAAGGGGGGGCTAATAATTCTGACTTCAACTGTATAAACACCGCAATCAAACTATTACCATCGTGTAGGACTTTTAGCCGCATTTTGCGACAGGACAGTTCACACAGCTTGACACTTTTCTCCACCTACACACAACTCTAGGCACACACACATATTGAACTGCTGGAGACTCAACACACCCGCCTTCATGATTACCAAACCTGTTTATGCTGTATGGGAAAAGCGGACATTTTCTTTTCATGGTTCAAGTGACCAAATTCTACACAAGGACTAAAAACAAGCTTTTATATTGTCATGTAGCACAAGCGCAACATCGGCCATGTAACCAATATAAAATAATACTGTTGCATACATCACATGCATAAATCACGCCATGGACATTACATTAAGATGCCCTCTGGTTTAAAAAGGCCTAGATTAAAAGAAGATGGCCAAACGAGAACAGTTCTGTCATAAACTAAAGTAAAACAACTTGTCAATAGGAAAATAAAAAATGAAACCATGCGAACAGAATAAATACAGGAACGGAGAAAAGGGCGCTCTTTTATTATCAGCTGTCAGTCAGCGCCCACTCTTTTTTTCCTTGTCATTGCGCCTTACGCTGTCTGCAGTGTAAATGCAGATAATAGGATAGGAGTCACTTTTAAAAGAAAATAAATGTAAGCAGATCATCATCAAAAAAAAAAAAAATCAGATACTGTCACAAAATCCGAATTGACCATCAAGATCTGCAGTGCAAATACTGTGAAATGCTATAGGGGAAAAGCCAGTCAGTAGAGTTTGCTATTTTCTATTTATATATTAACAAATATCTTGCAGTGTTTGCATGTTCATTGCATAGAATTCAATATAAACTAATATAAAACTATTGCATACATAAAATTATGGGAATAATTATGCATACATAAAAAATGGAAGTAAATTCAATACAAGTTGATTTAAAAAAAAAACAACTAAATTGTTTTGCATTTTGTGATTTTTTTTTTTTTTTTTTTTTTGATGTTTTGATTTTTTATAAAAATATATTTTCCATTTATATGTTAGCAAAATATTTAAATTCTAAGACTATTCCATTCATATGTTTCATCATTTAGGATTTCATTAAAATACTGTAAAAATCTCGTCTCGTTCTCGTGAACCCAATCTCGTGTCTCATCTCATGGAGTAGGCATCTCGTCACACTCCTAGGGCCCTTTTTTAACAAACTAGGTGCAAAGTCCAAAGCACAGGGCGCAAAAGAATTAAGGGCATGTCAGAAACCACTTTTGCTATTTTAAGGATGGGAAATTCCGATTTGCGCCGCGGCACATGGTCTAACAGGGTTGAGCTTATTCTCTTAATGAGTTACAGGTGTGCTTTGAGAATAAACCAATCAGAGTCTCATCTCATATTCCCTTTAAGAGTCAGTTGCATCGCGCCATAGCGCATTTGCTATTTACATGGCAGACTTTGTAAGTGGAATAACTGAACGCTTCACTAGCGAGAAAACAGTTAAACAGAACATCTGCAGCGCGAGAATGAGAGATGAGCCTCCTCATTCTTTACTTTCACTTTCACTCTCGTGGATAAGGAAACGTGTTGTATGCACAGACATCCATTAGCCTACATAATTAATTTCATTTGTTAAGCGCAAAGATTTGTTTCAAAACTATTTCTAAATTTAGTTCTAAATTCCAGCAAACTAATAAATGAGCAATAATAATGAAGTGTGGTCAAACAACTAAGTTTGTTAGCGAGGTGCACATCTAACGCGCTCTGCGCTGGACTTTAGACCTCCTCTTAGCTGGTCTATTAAACAGTCTATTCTAGTTTCTCAAAATAGCTACACGCCAGCAATGCGCCTCAACACGCCTCCTTTTTTAGACCAGAACGCCTATGGGCGCACATATGAGCGCAAATGCATTTGCTATTTAAACAGCGTGGTGCAAAACGTCAAAACGACTCTTGCGTCGCACTGAAACTAGCAAACAACAATTGCGTCGCGCCTTGCGCCACATTGCGCCGGGTGTATAATATGGCCCCTAGTGTTAATCCATTATGCCATTTCTTCTGGAAAGGACTTCAGTGGTAATACTTTTCATTTTCACCATGATCCACTAATTGCAGTGAAATCCTATTTGGAGAAAGAAAACAGCTGATGAAAGACAGACAGTCATGAAATGGCCTCGACAGTGTCCAGACCTGAATATTATTGAGGCTGTATGAGATCACCTGTAGAAATAGAAAGATAAGACACTCTAAAAAAGAAGGACTCTGGGACGTGCCAAAATAAGCCTGATATTATTACACAGCACATTATTTCAGAAAATCTCGGGACAATACAGGTGCCAAGGGAGGCCAGATTAAACATAGACTTTTGCTTGAAGAGGAAATGTTGTGCTGTTATTGTCTTTTTGTGCATATTTCCTATGTTCCTATGTTCCTATGTTGATTGATTATGTATTGTGCAAAAGTATTAGGCCAACAAAGCTGGTATAGTGCTTAGGACTTCTGTACAGTACCATATCTTGTGTCCTCATAATTCAAAACGCTTAATCATACCTAACGGGGTCTTTGGGTTGGGTTGGGTTTAGTGGTAGGGGTGATGTAGGCCATATAACAAGTGTTTTTTTACTGTATGAAATACATTACGCCTGTGAAGAGTAGTCGTAAACCATATATACAAGAGTGTGAGTGTTTGTGTGTTTGCACTACCTAATAAAACGAAGCAAAACATTTACCCAGAGTGTCGACTGCTCAGATTTCTCTCTATCCCATCAGTTAAGCTTAATAAATGATTTAAACTTCGAACACATGGAAGAGAAAAGCAGAAAATGTGTATTAATCTTTGCTTTCTCTGTGTTTCCAGGCTAAGAAGCAGGATCTGCCGCGTGAGGAACAGGGTCCGTCCATCAAGAACCTGGACTTCTGGCCTAAACTGATCACGCTGATGGTGTCTGTTATTGATGAGGACAGAACGGCATACACACCCATCATTAACCAGTGCGTATCACAAACACACACTTGTTCTGAAGCCGTCTCTTTAGCGTCTGTTGCTGTGTTTGTTCTGCAGGAGAGGGGATTTCTGTAGTTGTTTCTCCAGTAGAGCAATGATAATTCTGACTTCAACTGTATATCCTCCCAGCTAGGTGTTTGTGCAATATTTACCCCATTCTTTTTGGTTTATAACCCTAATTGATGGATATTTAGCTGTGTGTCATGGATAAATCCCAAATGGCACATCAGCTGGTGCAAGTCCCTGTCTTACTGAGTGATTTGCAGAATCAATAGAATGTTTAGATAATGCTTTCCCAGTACTGGGTTGCAGCTGGAAGGGCATACGCTGTGTAAAACATATGCTGGTTAAGTTGGCGGTTCATTCCGCTGTGGCGACCCCTGATTATTAAAGGGACTAAACCGAAGGAAAATTAACGAATGAATGTTTAGAAAATGCAAGTGAATGAATCATTGAATCACTAACTCATGTGATTCGTTTAAAAAGATATTCATTAATGAAAGAAATGCCGCAGTGTTGATTTGCTCCACTTAATTTGGAACAGTTTTCATTAGTGAAACAGCAAAAAAAAAAAAAAAAAAAAGCAGTATGACCAAATTCTCCCACAATTAAATGATCTGACAATATATATTTGTATCTGTATGCTCTGATTGAATGTTTTACATTTTAGGATATACCTACACTTTAAAATTAAATGCTAAATGATCAAATAAAGTGATAAATGATATGACAAAGGGGCCTCACAGTGGCGCAGTGGGTAGCACTATCGCCTCACAGCAAGAAGGTCGCTGGTTCAAGCCTCGGCTGAGTTGGCATTTCTGCATGGAGTTTGTATGTTCTCCCCGTGTTGGCGTGGGTTTTCTCCGGGTGCTCAGGTTTCCCCCACAAGTCCAAAAACATGTGGTACAGGTGAATTGGGTAAGCTAAGTTGTCCATAGTGTAAGTGTGTGAATGAGAGTGTATGGGTGTTTCCCAGTGATGGGTTGCAGCTGGAAGGGCATCCGCTGGGTAAAACAAATGCTGGATAAGTTGGCGGTTCATTCCGCTGTGGCGACCCCAGATTCATAAAGGGACTAAGCCGACAAGAAAATGAATGAATGATATGACAAAGTCACATGTTTTCATGTTACTTCATTTTTAAACAATGTAAATCAGGTGCTAATGAGAAATTAAATATGTTAATCAGACATTAACTATTTTTTTTAGTTACACAAAGTTTAGCTTAATATTCTAGTCAGTTTGAGATCACCAGAACAGTTTTTTTGATTGAACTATACCATTTTAGGACGCAAGATTTTGTTTAGGGTGAAGTTGATCTTAAGCAAAACATAACTTACTGTATAAGATATAAAATATGTAGCAAAAAGCCTTTGCGTTCATAAGGATGACGTAAATTACAGTAAATCATAAGCACATTGTGAGAGCGACACGGTGGTTAAGTGGTTAGCACTGTCACCTCACAGCAAGAAAAACACTGGTTTGAATCCCAGCTAGACCAGTTGGCATTTCTGTGTGGAGTTTGCATGTTCTCCCCGTGTTGGCGTGGCTTTCCTCAGGGTGCTCCGGTTTCCCCCACAGTCCAAACACATGCGCTATAGGGGAATTAAATCAACTAAATTGGCCGTATTGTATCAGTGTGTGTGTGAATGTGAGTGTGTATGGGTGTTTCCCAGTACTGGGTTGCAGCTGGAAGGGCATCCGCTGTGTAAAACATATGCTGGATAAGTTGGCGGTTCATTCCGCTGTGGTAACCCTTTATAAATAAGACACTAAGCCGACGAAAAATGAATCAATGAATGAAGCACATTGCACTGAAATATAATACAGTATGTGAAGTGTGTATATGCATATGTGTGTGTGTTTTGTGTGTGTGTGTGCAGAACAGACATCGATATCAGGTTTTCCCCGCAGTAAATTCATGGTCAGGCAGGAGATGTGAATAATTCAGCATCCGGGACAAACCCAGAGAATTCATTTGTGTTTCTTTGGCTTCCAGCATTTGTGTTTATTCAGCTCTCTCTTATCTTTTATCTCACCTTTTTATAAATCGGTGTGTGTGAGAAAGATGTTTCTGGCCTTCTAGAGTCATTAGTTGTGGTCTCGTCTCTCGATGTGTGTGGAGTGAGAAGAAAAATGCCTCATGCTGTGCTTAGACTCTAATGATCTCTACACTACTACAGCATGTTGTGTGTGTGTTAGTTTATTTGAAAATATAAAAACACTTAAGTAACTGCTATATGAGGGCAAAACATGGTAACAGTGAATCAGATAGAAATGTCTTTGATCTCATTTTTATCGATTTGTTATCAGTTTTAGACATTTTTTTTCTCTTAGTCTGATCAGTTGAGTCAAAACTGTCCATCAAAGCACAGATCATACACTGTAAACAAACTAAAACTTGAAGTCGCTATGAAAAGGTCGTTAAGATTGTCCTTTTCTCTCTATCCTGACATACATCCACTTGAAATAGTCCTGAAATTAGAACAGAATGTCAGTCAGTGCGTAATTTTGTCCTTTGCTAACTGATTGGATCATTGGAAAATTAATGTTGCTAACAAAATGGAGCTGGGGTATTTGCATAAAGTGATCTGATTGGCTGATGCTTCCATTGGCGCTTGAAAAGTTGCGAAATTACCAACTTCTGCTGCGAGCAGCGGCACTGAAGTGGCGCAGATGGATCCACAATTCAGTTCTGCAATGCTTGACGTCACCAATTCAAAGTGAATGGCAAGTGTTGATGCTAATGCCCCATGTGAATGGGGCATGATAGCCCTGCCCTAAAGTACTGATATCCCCTTCCTAAATGACTGATAGCCCGTCTCGAATGACTGATAGCCCTGCCATAAAGGACTGACAGACCCTCCTTAAAAATGACTGGTAGCTCCACCCTAAATGTCTGACAGCTTTGCCCTAAATGACTGATGGCCTCTCTCTAAATGACAGATAGCTCCACCCTAAAGGACTAATAGCCCTGCCCTAAAGTACTGTTATCCCCTCCCTAAATGACTGATAGCCCTGCCTTAAGGACTGATAGACCCTCCCTAAAGGACTGGTAGCCATGCCTTAAATGCCTGATAGCTCCTCCCTAAATGACTGATAGCCCCTCTCTAAATGACTGATAGCTTTACCTTAAAGGACTGATAGCCCCTCTTAAATGATGGATAGCTCTGCCCTAAAGGACTGATATATTCGCCCTTAAGGACTGATAAACCCTCCCTAAAGGACTGGTCGCTCTGCCCTAAATGCCTGATAGCTCCGCCCTACATAAGTGATAGCCCCTCCCTAAATGACTGATAGCTCTGCTTTAAAGTACTGATGTTCCCTCCGCAAACGACTGATAGCCCCACCCTTAAGGACTAATAGCTCCACCCTAAATGCCTGATAGCTCTACCCTAACTGACTGATAGCCCCTCCCTAAATGACTGATAGCTCCGCCCTAAAGGACTGATAGCCCCTCCCCAAATGACTGATAGCTCCGCCCTAAAGGACTGATAGCCCCTCCCCAAATGGCTGATAGCTCCGCCCTAAATGCCTGATAGGTCCGCCCTAAATGACTGATAGCCCCTCCCTAAATGGCTGATAGACCCTCCCTAAAGGACTGGTCGCTCAACCCAAATGCCTGATAGCTCCGCCCTACATGACTGATAGCCCCTCGCTAAATGACTGAAAGCCCTGCCCTAAGGTACTGATATGCCCTCCCTACATGACTGATAGCCCCGCCCCAAATGACTGATAGCTCCGCCCTAAATGCCTAAATTCTCCGCCCTAAATAGCCCCTCCCTAAAGCACTGATGGTGTGAATGGCTGATAGTCCTGTCCTAAAGCAGTGAGAGCTCCGCCCTAAAGGACTGATAGCCCTGCCCTTAAGTCCTGACAGACCCTCCCTAAATGACTGATAGCTCGACCCTAAAGAACTGAAAGCCCCTCCCTAAATGACTGATAGCTCGACCCTAAAGAACTGAAAGCCCCTCCCTAAATGACTGATAGCTCCGCCTTAAAGCACAGATATCCTCTCTCTAATGCTGTGTTCACACCAGATGCGGAACACGCGGCTTAATCGCGCTATTCGCGCGTAAATAGACGCGTGAACATTTGAGTTTACTCGCTTCATTCGCGCATCAGACTCCGCTTCATTCGCGTCATGGGCAGGGCTTTTGTCTGCCCGGTGACTGTAGCTTCATTGCTAAATGGCTAACATGGATTTTATTGATAAAATAATTTTGTTCATGTGCTTTATGAAGGCTAAAAAACAGCATCGATACGTTTGGAGCCGTGTCTGAGTCCACTAGATCCTTTCTGAGGTGCACCCAGCTCTGTGAGCTCATAAACTCCTCCAGAAACTTAACCTGAATGATGGAGGCTTTCAGCGGTGCTTCTGACTGAGCCAAGGCCAGTTTGATGAACTGTTGTCGGTGTCGGCTGGAGGATTTCCCCCAGGACACCAACAACAGGTGCTACGTCACAATCATGCCCCCACAAGAGCAAGCTCCTGATTGGTTAACGCGGCGCGAATGTCTGCAGAAGTTCAGATTTTTGAACTCGAGCTATTTGCGCGTTAAGCGTGTCAAACTTGCAAAACGTTAAATTCGCGCCCGGGCCATTCACGCGTATCGCGCCATCCGCGCCGCGCAATTCGCGTCATTTGCGCCGCGCCATTCCCGTGTATCGCGCCGCAGGATGCTGCATTCACACCAGACGCGGAAGAAGCGTCAAGCGCGAGTGATTTACATGTTAAGTCAATGCAAATGCGCGAATGGGCATCCTGCGGTGCGATACACGCGAATGGTGCTGCGCGAATGACGCGAATTGCACGAATGGAGCATTTTGCGCGTTTGACACGCTTAACACGCGAATCGCTCGAGTTCAAAAATCTAAACTTCTACAGACATTCGCGCCACGTTAACCAATCAGGAGCTTGCTCTTGTGGGGGCATGATTGTGACGTAGCATCTGTTGTTAGTGTCCGGGGAAAATCCTCCAGCCGACACCGACAACAGTTCATCAAACTGGCCTTGGCTCAGTCAGAAGCACCGCTGAAAGCCTCCATCATCCAGGTACAGTTTCTGGAGGAGTTTATGAGCTCACAGTGCTGTGTGCACCTCTGAAAGGATCTAGTGGACTCAGACACGGCTCCAAACGTATCGACGCTGTTTTACAGCCTTCATAAAAGCACATAAACACAGTTATTTTATCAATAAAATCCATGTTAGCCATTTAACAACAAAGCTACAGTCACTGGGCAGACAGAAGCCCTGCCCATCATGCGAATCCGCGTCTGTTCTGAAGTGAATTTGACGCGCGAATGAAGCGGAGTCTGACGCGCGAATGAAGCAAGTAAACTAAAATGTTCACGCGTCTATTTACTCGCGAATAGCGCGATTTAGCCGCGCGTTCCTCTTCTGGTGTAAACAAAGCATAAAGCACTGATACCTTTCATGAATGGTTCATCACCATGTATCATTATAACGTTTCATCGTTTGTATCATTATACATGTTGGTTTTGATCCGTGTACTGTTTCCTTGCTTAACAAAAAATTATTAATTTATTTAATAAGAAAATCAAAAAGGTTTACCACAAGGAGGGCATCACAATGTCTCATTTTGATTATCATATTAAATAAATTAATATTTATCCTGTAGATCTTTTATACAAGTTTCTTGGCCTTATTACATATGATTCATCAGCATGAGTACTCTGTCTTATGCTGTTTATCTTCATAACCTTTCATTAAAATAATAATGACACACTCCATCTACGCAGTCCCTACAGACACAATAATGTTTGCCAGCAGAAGTAAAGCTGACTGTGATGGCTCTCTTATGCTGAATATAAGTCATTGCTCCAGCTGCTGGCTACATTGTAGATGTATTTCATTATTTGACATTGTGGACAACCAAGAGTGTATGGGTGTTTCCCAGTGATGGGTTGCAGTTGGAAGGGCATCAGCTGCGTAAAACATATGCTGGATAAGTTGGCGGTTCATTCCTCTGATTAATAAAGGGACTAAGCCGAAAAATAAAATAATTGAATGAATGACATTGTGTACAACCAGCCCTTAACAAAGTGCGCATTGATAGCAACATCCAAAATTCATCTTCACATCACAGTCTCTCTCTAAATGAAGTGTCGTAAATGAGTTCAGTTTGAAACGCATCCTTCCATCACTGCAAGATTGAAAAAGAGGAGACGCTTCTGTAGCTCCTGATCTTCTCTGTATATCTGGGTCCTCATGTGTTCATCTCCGAGAGCTTCTCCTGTCCATCCTCATCAATTAAACTGGCTCTAAATGAAGTTGAGTCTGCTCTAAATGAGTCTGAGATTGTTTCCAGCAGTGGGAGAGAGAGCTGAGAACTGAGATGCGCTATGGAGGCGGTTGCCATGGAAACAGATGGTGTGATGGGTTGCACGGTGAAATTGGAGCCCCTAAGCTGAATCTGCTCACATGTTTAAAAAAAAAAATCATGCATTTCTAAAATTGGTCCGGGACCCTTTTACACTCCGCTATGTTTTTTTTTAATGGAAGGATGTGTTCCTAAGCAGAGTGATTTACATGTTTACTGTAGCTACATTTGTGTAATGCATGGGTTTTTTGTTTGAGGATGTCATTGATGCAGATGTGGATTAAAGTAACTCCCACACGGAGATCTCTAAAGGTCGAGATGAAGACCAAATGTGTTGATACGGGAACTCAAAATAAAGAAAATGCTTTTTTTTGTGTGAATATTTATGTAAATTGAATATAATGTATTTTTTTTTTATACTTTTATTTTAAGGTTTTAAGTACAACAGAAAAAACAAAATAAACAACCAATATTGTTTCAGAGTATACACATTTTGCAGGTAAATATATGAATTGCCATACATGTGGGTTCAGCTGTTGGTGATACAAAATGTAGTGTTACACAGTATGTGGACATCAAAAAGTCCTATAAGGTAGCGTGCCAGTCAGTTTTTATGAGGGGTGCTGGATTTGGATAGAGCACGTTTCAGGTCTAAGTATCCAAGAAAGGGTTCCCAGGTAGCAAAGAATTTTTCGTTAGAATTGGACCTGATAAATCTGAGCCTTTCCAAGTGGATAACGGAGGCCATATCCATTAACCAGGTTCGAAAAGAAGGAGGTAAAGGAGATTTCCATTTTTTTTAAATTAGCCGCTTGACCACAGTCATGCCTAGAGTAAGGGCTTGTTGGAGATGTTTTGGAAGGGTGAGGGAGTGTTCCGAAACACCAAAAATAGCAAGCTCTGTGTCCGGTTGGAGGGAAATATTATAGGCCTTGGAGTATAAATCAAAAATGTTTGTCCAAAAATTGAACAAAATAGGGCAAAACCAAAACGCATGAGCTGTGGTGTCCTCCATAATTTGACACGTGTCACACATAGGTGAAATAGAGGGAAATATTTTGTGTAATTTGGTTTTGGTATAGTGCAGAATATAATGTATTTAATGCAAACACTTTCAATTCATTTATTCATCTTTTTATTTATTTATTTATTTAATAATGTGCTTTATTTTTGTTTATTTAGTTTTGGAATTTTACTGATGTCATTTTATGACACACACACACACATAATACACATATATACTGTGTGTATGTATATATATATATATATATATATATATATATATATATATATATATATATATATATATATAGTTGAAGTCAGAATTATTAGGCCCCCTGTTTATTTTTTCCCCCAATTTCAATTTAATGGAAAGCAGATTTTCTCAACACATTTTTAAAAATAATAGTTTTAATAACTCATTTCTAATAACTGATTTATTTTATCTTTGCCATGATGACAGTAAATAATATTAGACTAGATATTTTTCAAGACACTTCTATACAGCTTAAAGTGACATTTAAAGGCTTAACTAGGTTAATTAGGTTAACTAGGCAGGTTAGGGTAATTAGGCAAGTTATTGTATAACGATGGTTTGTTCTGTAGACAGTCTAAAAAATATAGCTTAAAGAGGCTAATAATTTTGACCTTAAAATGTTTTTAAAAAAATTAAAAACTGCTTTTATTCTAGCTGAAATAAAATAAATAAGACCTTCTCCAGAAGAAAAAATATTAGCAGAAATATGTAAAAATTTCCTTGCTCTGTTAAACATCATTTGGGAAATATTTTAAAAAGAAAAAAAGTTCAAAGGGGTGCTAATAATTCTGACTTCAACTATATATTATTATTATTTTTTTTTTTTTAATTTTTAATTTTTTTTTCAGAGATGGGTTGCATATATATTTGCATAATATAAATATAAAAACATATATAAAAGTACAGTGCATCCGGAAAGTATTGATAGCGCTTCACTTTTTCCAACTTTTTTATGTTACAGCCTTATTCCAAAATTGATTAAATTCCTTTATTTCCTCAACATTCTACACACAATCCCCCATAATGACAATGTGGAAAAATAATTTTTGAAATTGTTGCAAATTTATTAAAAATAAAAAAGCTTAAAAATCACATGTACATCAGTATTCACAGCCTTTAGTGTGAAGCTCTAAATTGAGCTCAGGTGCATTCTGTTTCCACTGATCATCTTGAGATGTTTCAGCAGCTTCATTGGAGTTCACCTGTAGTCAATTCAGTTGATTGGACATGATTTGAAAAGGCATACACCTGACTATATAAGGCCCCAGGGTTGACAGTGCGTGTCAAAGCACAAACCAAGCATGAAGACAAAGGAATTGTCTGTAGACCTCCGAGACAGGATTGTCTCGAGGCACAAGGCTGGGGAAGGTTACAGAAAAATTTCTGCCTGCTCTGAAAGTTCTAATGAGCACAGTGGCCTCCATCATCTATAAGTGGAAGATGTTTGGAATCACCAGGACTCTTCCTAGAGCTGGCCAGCCATAAGCTGCGTGATCGGGGGAGAAGGGCCTTAGTCAGGGAGGTGATCAATAACCTGATGGTCACTCTGTCTGAGCTCCAGCATTCTTCTGTGAAGAGAGGAAAACTTTACAGAAGGACAACCATCTGTGCAGCAATCCACCAATCAGGCCTGTATGGTAGAGTGGCCAGACGGTAGCCATACCTCACCTGGCATCTGAAGGACTCTCAGACCATAAGAAAGTAAATTCTCTGGTCAGATGAGACTCAAATTGAACTCTTTGGAGTGAATGCCAGGCGTTACGTTTGGAGAAAACCAGGCAGCGCTCATCACCAGGCTAATACCATCGCTACAGTGAAGCATGGTGGTGGCAGCATCATACTGTGGGGATGTTTTTCAGCAGCAGGAACTGGAAGACTAGTCAGGATAGAGGGAAAGATGAATGCAGCAATGTACAGAGACATCCTGAATGAAAACCTGCTTCAGAGTGCTCTTGACCTCAGACTGGGGCGACGGTTCAACTTCCAGCAGTGGCTTCAATGGAATGGCTTCACAACAACTCTGTGAATGTCCTTGAGTGGCCCAGCCAGAGGCCAGACCTAAATCCTATTGAACATTCAATTCAATTCAATTCATCTTTATTTGTATAGCGCTTATACAATGTGGATTGTGTCAAAGCAGCTTCACATGGAAGATTATAGTGAACTGAAACAGTGTCAGTTCAGTTTTCAGAGATTAAGTTCAGTTCAGTTTAGCTCAGTTCAGTGTGGGTCTGGTTGTACACCGTCGCTTCCCATCCAACCTGATAGAGCTTGAGAGGTACTGCAAAGAGGAATGGCCAAAAATTCCCAAAGACAGTTGAGCCAAGCTTGTGGCATCATATTCAGAAAGACTTGAGGCTGGAATTGCTGCCAAAGGTGCATCAACAAAGGCTGTGAA
>LR812536.1:4991292-5051292 GCA_903798195.1 Danio kyathit | reverse complement strand
CTGCATGTCTTTGGACTACTGGGGGAAACCGGAGCACCCTGAGGAAACCCACGCGAACGCAGGGAGAACATGCAAACTCCACACAGAAACGCCAACTTACCCAGCCGAGGCTCGAACCAGCGACCTTCTTGCTGTGAGGTGACAGCACTAACTACTGCACCACTGCGTCGCCATTAAACATTAAATAAAAGTTAAAAAAACTATTATTTTTTATTTCATATATTAAGTTTTTAGGCGACGCAGTGGCGCAGTAGGTAGTGCTGTCGCCTGTATATAGCGGTACATTTTCAGAAGTTGCAAAAAAGCTTCTAAATCCCACAGAATGAGTTTATTCAGAAAGTGATACAGTGTACAGGTTCCTGTGAGGGTTGTGTTTAGGGGTGGGGTGGGGTTAAGGCAAGAGAAAATACAGTTTGTACAGTGTAAAGACAATGGAAACCTATGGAATGTCCCCACAATTCACAAAAACGCGCGCGCGCGTGTGTGTGCGCGAGCGCGCATGTGTGTGTGTGTGTGTGTTTATGTTTGTTTCTTTTTTCTCTTACTACATTCCCAGCGTCTGTGTATTGCATCATATCCTTCCATAAAGTGTAAGCACGTATAGTCGAGAGGAAATATTAAATACTTTGTTTACGATAGGAACTACAGTACTTTGAGACACATTAGTGATGTGAGTCTGTTTGCTTTGATCAATTGATTCATTACATTTTGCTTTGATTATGTATTGAGACAAACTGAACACAGATGTGGGAGTGATAAAACTGTGCATCTTAAGTTCACAGTGCACACACACACACACACACACACACACACACACACACACACACACACACACGCATCTATGGTCTTGTTAGATATGTGTGTTACAACCTTTGACAGCAGACCATCTGTGCTTAGACAGATAGACACACACACACAATTTCTTGAACCACATTTAGGTTGCCATAGTAACCAGGTGTCAGGATAATAGCAATCTCTGGATTACGCACACACATAGGCTCTCACTCAGTCCCTGTCACTCACACACAGAGAGAGAGAGAGAGAGAGAGAGAGAGAGAGAGACATATGGATACACACACACTCACAGAGAGAGAAAGAGAGACGCATATGGACACACACACACTCACAGAGAGAGATGCGTATGCGCGCGCACACACACACACACTCACACTTAAAAACATGCACACATTCAAACATACTCACTCGCTTAAACACACGCGCACACACACATACACACCCACATACAAAAACACACACAATCAAAAACACACAATATCATGTTCATACTCACATACACACACAGTCAGATACATACATACACACACACACACACACACAGACACACACACACACACACACACACACACACACACACAGACAGACTTAAAAACATGCACACATTCAAACATACTCACTCGCTTAAACACACGCGCACACACACATACACACCCACATACAAAAACACACACAATCAAAAACACACAATATCATGTTCATACTCACAGATAGATACTAGAGATGCCACAATTCTCAATACAATATTGAACCGTTCGGTACGACATCCACGGTTCAATACGCGCTTGTGAATTGCGGTTTTTCCGGTTTTACGTTTGAATAATTTATGTGCGTTTTATTTCTCTCTGAATAGACTGTTTGTGTGTCCCTGTAAGTTTACGAACTGAGATGAGAAAACTCCTCCCCGCGAGTAAATATTCAATCACTACAGGGCTCGAAAATAAGGACTGCCCGATGGCCCGGGGCCAGCATGAGAGACGCTCAGGCCAGTGTACAGAATGGTCATAAGGGAGTGTCCGATCGGGCCAGTGCTGCCTTGTCACAAAAGTTTGGCTGCGACTGTCTGTCAATTGCGTGCAAATACAATCTTAGGGTGCTTTCACACATAGACGTTTGTTTCGGAATCTGTCTCTTTCCCCCCGTTAGCGCGGTTCGTTTGGCATATGTGAATCCAGGAATCGCGCTCAAATCAGCGCCAAATCAATCGCTCCGAGATCGCCTGAATGAGGTGGTCTCTGCTCGATTGAGCAGATCGATTGTAGTGAGAAAACAAAACAATTCAACGAACTAAGGACCCAGGCTATACCACAGTGTATTATGATTGTGTAATAGCCATATATACGAATGATGAGCAGGGCGGGATGTCATTCCTACCGGTAAATGTGCGTTTCATGTCTAATGCGAAAGTGAAAGCATGCTGAAATATTAACGAGAGCTGTTTATCAGTTAGGAAGATTGAACGAAGTTACCAACTGATAATCTTTCCATATTTTAATCTTATAATATGTTATATTAGGCCTGTTGTTTTGTTTATTTCTGCACTGACAGCTCGAAAGAAAGATCAACATTGATCTGCTTCATGATCTAATGCATGATCTGATGATCGGTTCATCTATTTATTTGTAATTTAAGCCTATAATGCATAATTCTAGCCAACGTTTCTTTAATAGATTAATTTAATAGATTTTTACAAAACTTGACAACTGAAATGAGGCTCTGAGAAAGTCTGACCTCTCTGATTTGTATTTATGTCTTTGGGTGTCAAAATTAAAGTGCATATTTTCGCTTATAAAATATATACACAACTGCTCAAAAGTTTGGGTTCAGTATGATTGTTAAATATTTTAAAATAAGCTTCTGCTCACCAAGGCTACATTTCTTTCATCATAAATATAGCACACATTGTAAAATTGTTGTGTTATTGCACTATAAAATAACTGTTCAAAAGTAGTTTATAATTTAATTTAATAATTTATTCCAGTGATTTTAAAGATGAATTTTCAGCTTCATTACTCCAGTCTTCAGAGTCACATGATCCTTCAGAAATCACTCTAATATTAATTATTATTGTTTTTATTATTATTATTTTAAATGGTAATAGTAATAAAAGCAATAATGTCTGGAGTAATAATTTTATTTGAAACTACATACAATAAGAAAGCAGTTATTAAAAAGATTTAATTAATATTTAATGCCCAGTTTGTACATGGGCTACCAGCAGCTGTGAGATTTTAGTGTTAATTTTTTTTATTATACAATACACTAGGAACTAGTGTACCTTTCTTGGCTTTGAAGTAAAATAAAGGAGTATTGCAATAAATCGTTTTTATTTTTTTTTCTCTTTCTTACTGTTCCTATTGCCTAAGCATAGAATAACAATAATAAAAAAAAACACTTATGTGTTAAGCCATCAGAACCGAACCGAACCGAAAACCGTGTTAAAAAAACGAGGTATGTATTGAACCGTGAGCTAACTGTATTGTTGCATCCCTAATAGATACATACACACACACACACACACACACACACACACACACACACACACACACACACACACACACACACACACACAGACAGACTTAAAAACATGCACACATTCAAACACACTCACTCGCTTAAACACACGTGCACACACACATACACACCCACATACAAAAACACACAATCAAAAACACACAATATCATGTTCATACTCACATACACACACAGATAGATACATACACGCACACACACACACACACACACACACACACACACACACACACACACACACACACACACACACACACACACACACACACACACACACACACACACACAGACTTAAAAACATGCACACATTCAAACACACTCACTCGCTTAAACACACGTGCACACACACATACACACCCACATACAAAACACACACAATCAAAAACACACAATATCATGTTCATACTCACATACACACACAGATAGATACACACACACACACACACACACAGACACACACAGACAGCTACATACACGTGCACACACACACACACACACACACACACAGACAGACTTAAAAACATGCACACATTCAAACACACTCACTCGCTTAAACACACGTGCACACACACATACACACCCACATACAAAAACACACAATCAAAAACACACAATATCATGTTCATACTCACATACACACACAGTCAGATACATACATACACACACACACACACACACACACACAGACACACACACACACACACACACACACACACACACACACACACACACACACACACACACACACACACACACACACACACACACAATCACACTTAAAAACATGCACACATTCAAACACACTCACTCGCTTAAACACACGTGCACACACACATACACACCCACATACAAAAACACACAATCAAAAACACACAATATCATGTTCATACTCACATACACACACAGATAGATACACACACACACACACACACACACACACACACACACACACACACACACACACACACACACACACACACACACACACACACACACACACACACACACACACACACACACACACAGTGATCTGGATTCTGTACACTTGTGTGCTTTTGCTGACCTGTTCTAGTAAAAGGAGATGTATACAGTGTATTTATCACACACTGTACACACACACGCGCGCACACTCAAACCTGTATAAATGTGTTCAGATTTACTCATTACAGTCTCAAACAATACCATGAGAACTGCTCGTCTGATCTGCGCAGTGTGTGATATAAATAATCATATTGTATTGATCAGATTCTGCAGCGGGTGCTGAAATATCGACAGCTTCTGCTCCACAGAATAATATTATCAGTTGTACAGTGAAATCCCAGCATGCGTTCACCGCCGTGCTGATAGAATAAAGCGATGCTGAAATCTGGCCCTCTCAAACATGCTTGTTGATGGAGGATTGAGTTATGAATAGAAAATATCGACTCCTCATGATGGATCCAAACCAACAGAATAGTGCCGATTGAAGCTTTAGTGTTCACAGCTGCTGATGTGAGTGTCTGTATTGAGGGATACAGTTGAATACTTCACTTATGAGAGTTGCATTATACTGTCATAACCTTATAAGCAGTTAAAGAGCCCCTATTTTGCATTTAAAAGGTCATATTTTGGTTTTGGGGGTCTCCAACAACATGCTGATATGCGTGCAAGCCTTAAAAAACACTTTCACTGACTACGTTTACATGGACACCAATAATCCGATTTTAATGCGATTAAGACAATACTCTGATTAAGAGTCTACCATGTAAACAGCGATTTTTGATTAATTTAATATGATTAAGGTCATAATCGAACTAAAGAGAAATCAAATTAAGACATGTGGAGTATGCCGATTTTAGTCGCATTATTAAAGTGCAGTACAGACATGTAAACACCTTAATCGAACTATTACCCTCATGTGGGACTTTAAGCCGCTATTTGCAACAGGGTAGTCCACGCACACACACACACACACAGACACACACACACACGCACTGCTGTTTGACACTCTTTGCACCTACCGAGTCAGTGCAGACCACGCATCGTGAAATGCGGAGGTTTTTTTTTCCTTCCATTCAGCATGCGGTATGAACTTCCATTAAAACAACTCTTTCAGCAGTTCATTCCAATATCTCGTTTGTCACGGTGGGCTTGCATTAAGCGTTCGTGAATGAAAGTGCCAAACTGTAGTTAAAGTCGACGAATTAAAAATGAAACACCCGAAATTACATGAAACTCCAGAGGAAATGCGGATAGTGCGGTGACGCAATTGACGTTAATCGAATTATGCGCTATAACATGTAAAACGCGATCATGAAAGTAACACTCAAAAAGCAACTCATGTAAACACCTTAGTCTTATTATTCTCTTAATTAGATTAAAGCAAATAATTCGATTACTGATGACCATGTAAACGTAGTCAGTGTCTTATAATATGCATTTATTTTTACCTAATTATCCCAACGACTCCCTTATGAATCGTTCAGCGATTCATTTGTTCCCAAACCCCTCCTTTGCGCAAAGCTAACCTGCGCTGATTGGACCGATGACCCAGTGTGACGCTCCTTAAAAATAATAACAATAAGGATCCAGATGCAAGGTCTTTATTGACCGGTGAAATACAGGATCAAAAAAATAGAACAAAAAGAGAAAAATAGTGTGGAGCTGACAGGAAAATCCAATGAAGTCCAGATCTGTAAAGATCTTTGGAACAGCTGGCAGATCCAAAAAAAAATACAGAGCGTCCCGACAAGACACAGAGTACAAATGAGCAATAACGAACTGACAAGATACAAAAGAACACCAAGCACATATATAGGAGAGATAATTAGAATCAGCTGACACGATTGATCAGCACAGCTGATCAGCAAACACGTGATCAAAACAGAACGCTACTGCAGCGCACATGAATGAGACAAAACAAAACCACGTGACAATAACAGAGACACACCAGGATGTGTGCACAGCCTCCTGTGTGCTGCCAGACGAGCTTACCTGGCGATTGTAATCATCGATAAGAGAGTGATCCAATATGTCCCTTACAGGAACCCAACTTCTCTCCTCTGGACCGTAACCTTTCCAGTCCACCAAGTACTGAAATCCTCGTCCCCTCCGTCTCGAGTCCAGAATGCGCTTAACCGAATAAACAGTCTCCCTAATGGCCGTATGAAAAACGGGCTTTAATTTAGAAACATGGAAAGCGGGATGAATTCTCCTGTACGCAGGAGGAAGTTTGAGGCGGACTGCCACCGGACTAATGATTTTAGTGACAGTGAATGGGCCGATAAATTTAGGAGCTAGCTTATTACAAACGGTACGCAAAGGAATATTTTTAGATGAAAGCCACACTTTTTGCCCGACTACGTAAACGGGAGGCTTTGACCAGTGGCGATCAGCCTTAGCCTTAGTGCGCGCACCCACTTGGAGGAGGGTCTGTCTGGTCCTATTCCAAGTGCGTCGACAACTCTGAACAGAGGCTTGGGCGGAGCGGCCCGCGATTTCGGATTCCATACTGGGAAAAGCAGGTGGCTGGTAACCTAAACTACATTCAAACAGAGAGAGGCCCGTACCTGACACTGGTAAAGAGTTGTGTGCATACTCCACCCATGAAAGCTCCTGGCTACAGGAGGCGGGATTCTGGGACACCAAACATCGCAACATACGTTTGAGATCTTCGTTGGCTCTCTCTGTTTGTCCGTTACTCTGAGGATGGAAACCAGAAGAAAGGCTAACAGTGGCCCCCAATAACCAGCAGCATAAAAGAGGCGACGGCGAAATAACGAGAAAAACTGAAAGAGAAAAAAAAATACAGAGCGTCCCGACGAGAGACAGAGTACAAATGAGCAATAACGAACTGACAAGATACAAAAGAACACCAAGCACATATATAGGAGAGATAATTAGAATCAACTGACACGAATGATCAGCACAGCTGATCAGCAAACACGTGATCAAAACAGAACGCTACTGCAGCGCACATGAATGAGACAAAACAAAACCACGTGACAATAACAGAGACACACCAGGATGTGAGCACAGCCTGCAACCGTGACAGTACCCCCTCTCCTAGGAGCACCTCCTGGTACTCCCAGACGAGCTTAGCTGGCGATTGTAATCATCGATAAGAGAGTGATCCAATATGTCCCTTGCAGGAACCCAACTTCTCTCCTCTGGACCGTAACCTTCCCAGTCCACGAAGTACTGAAATCCTCGTCCCCTCCGTCTCGAGTCCAGAATGCGCTTAACCGAATAAACAGTCTCCCCTAATGGCCGTATGAAAAATAGGCTTTAATTTAGAAACATGGAACGCGGGATGAATTCTCCTGTACGCAGGAGGAAGTTTGAGGCGGACTGCCACTGGACTAATGATTTTAGTGACAGTGAATGGGCCGATAAACTTAGGAGCTAGCTTATTACAAACGGTACGCAAAGGATATTTTTAGATGAAAGCCACTCTTTTTGACCGACTACGTAAACGGGAGGCTTTGACCAGTGGCGATCAGCCTTAGCCTTAGTGCACGCACCCACTTGGAGGAGGGTCTGTCTGGCCCTATTCCAAGTGCGTCGACAACTCTGATGAGAGGCTTGGGCGGAGGGGACCGCGATTTCGGATTCCATACTGGGAAAAGCAGGTGGCTGGTAACCTAAACTACATTCAAACAGAGAGAGGCCCGTACCTGACACTGGTAAAGAGTTGTGTGCGTACTCCACCCATGAAAGCTGCTGGCTCCAGAAGGCGGGATTCTGGGACACCAAACATCGCAACATACGTTCGAGATCTTCGTTGGCCCTCTCTGTTTGTCCGTTACTCTGAGGATGGAAACCAGAAGAAAGGCTGACAGTGACCCCCAATAACCAGCAGCATAAATGAGGCGACGGCGAAGAGACGAGAAAAACTGAAAGAAAAAAAAAAATACAGAGCGTCCCGACGAGACACAGAGTACAAATGAGCAATAATGAACTGACAAGATACAAAAGAACACCAAGCACATATATAGGAGAGATAATTAGAATCAGCTGACACGAATGACCTGCACAGCTGATCAGCAAACACGTGATCAAAACAGAACGCTACTGCAGCACACATGAATGAGACAAAACAAAACCACGTGACAATAACAGAGACACACCAGGATGTGCGCACAGCCTCCTGTGTGCTGCCAGACGAGCTTACCTGGCGATTGTAATCATCGATAAGAGAGTGATCCAATATGTCCCTTACAGGAACCCAACTTCTCTCCTCTGGACCGTAACCTTTCCAGTCCACCAAGTACTGAAATCCTCGTCCCCTCCGTCTCGAGTCCAGAATGCGCTTAACCGAATAAACAGTCTCCCCTAATGGCCGTATGAAAAACGGGCTTTAATTTAGAAACATGGAACACGGGATGAATTCTCCTGTACGTCGACACCTCTGAACAGAGGCTTGGGCGGAGGGGACCGCGATTTCGGATTCCATACTGGGAAAAGCAGGTGGCTGGTAACCTAAACTACATTCAAACAGAGAGAGGCCCGTACCTGACACTGGTAAAGAGTTGTGTGCGTACTCCACCCATGAAAGCTGCTGGTTCCAGGAGGCGGGATTCTGGGACACCAAACATCGCAACATACTTTCAAGATCTTCGTTGGCTCTCTCTGTTTGTCCGTTACTCTGAGGATGGAAACCAGAAGAAAGGCTAACAGTGACCCCCAATAACCAGCAGCATAAATGAGGCGACGGCGAAGAGACAAGAAAAACCGAAGGAGAAAAAAAATACAGAGCGTCCCGACGAGAGACATAGTACAAATGAGCAATAATGAACTGACAAGATACAAAAGAACACCAAGCACATATATAGGAGAGATAATTAGAATCAGCTGACACGAATGATCAAAACAGAACGCTACTGCAGCGCACATGAATGAGACAAAACAAAACCACGTGACAATAACAGAGACACAACAGGATGTGCGCACAGCCTGCAACCATGGCACCCAGTCTGTTGCAATTGGTCGACTGCATTCAGCACGAGACAGAGAGAAAAGCCCACCACGGCTATAGCAGCCAGAGAGTATGTGAGAGCCCAATGCAGGAATGCAGTAAATACAGACCAGCATATTGCTCTACTCTTAAACCTAACCCCGAGTAATAACAATGACACACATTCAGTATTAATCCACACAGTGGATAAAAGTTGACAATTGACCACGCCGCGCGTGTGTAGGAACGGCTGATGGTGGCCATAGCGAAGACAAACAGCGGAGGATCAGCAGTTCAGAAACGCATCTAAATCGGTAAAGGAAGAAGCACGCGTCACATTTTTAACTTATGTGAACAGCCCCATACAGATTTAACCTGAGAGATACAGTACAAGCACTGATCTATAATAGATATGTGAATACAACTTATAACACACAATTAATCACACATTTTGCAAACTACACAAAACGAGGCAACAATTTTAATGACACTTACATGTTATGATCCGGAGGAAGAAGAAACTGGTCCATTTGAACTGTTACAGTTACTGACAAAGTCTCTGTCAAAGTCTGACAACGTCCCATAGTCTCTGCTGCTCCTTCAATAGCAAACGGCCAGCGAATCCACATTGCAGCATAGGTTATTGCATCAAAAATCAAGGCAAGGCAAGTTTATTTATATAGCACATTTCATACACAGTGGCAATTCAAAGTGCTTTACATAAACAGGAATAAAAGAGACAAGTATAAGAAAAAATAAAAACAGATAATAAAAAACAGATAAAAATATGTTAAAACAGGTTGTAAAAGAATGAAAAAGAAGAGAAAAACATAATAGTGCGATTTGTCGGCCGTAGCACAGTGCTCATTCAGTAAAGGCACAGCTAAACAGATGTGTTTTCAGTCTGGATTTGAATGTGCCTAATGTTGGAGCACATCTGATCATTTCTGGAAGCTGATTCCAGCAGAGAGGGGCGTAGTAGCTGAAAGCCGATTCACCCTGCTTTGACTGAACTCTTGGAATTTCTAGTTTATATGATCCTAGAGATCTGAGTGTTCTTCTAGGTTTGTATTCAGTGAGCATATCTTTAATGTATTGAGGTCCTAGGCCATTTAGTGATTTATAGACAAGTAACAATACTTTAAAATCTATTCTGAATGTAACTGGGAGCCAGTGTAGAGACCTGAGGACAGGTGTGATGTGCTCTGATTTCTTGCTTCTGGTCAGAATCCTGGCCGCAGCATTCTGGATGAGCTGCAACTGTCTGACTGTCTTTTTGGGAAGGCCCTTGAGGAGGCCGTTACAGTAATCCACCCTGCTGCTGATAAAAGCATGAACAAGTTTCTCTAAGTCTTCACTGGAAACAAAGCATCTGATTCCGGCAATGTTTTTGAGATGATAGTATGCTGATTTAGTTACTGCTTTGACATGACTATTGAAACTCAGATCTGACTCCAGAGTCACACCAAGATTCTTGACCTTATTTATTGTTGTTTGACCTTTAGAGCCAAGGTACGCATTCACCTTGAGAACCTCAACTCTGTTCCCAAATGCAATGACTTCAGTTTTCTCTTTGTTTAACTGCAGAAAGTTTTGGCACATCCAACTGTTCATTTCATCAATGCATTGGCAGAGGGTGTCAATAGCGCTGTAGTCATTAGGCAGTAAGGCTAAGTAGATCTGAGTGTCATCAGCAAAGCTGTGGTAGGAGATTTGGTTCTTTCTCATTATTTGGCTCAGAGGGATCATATAGAGGTTGAACAGGAGAGGTGCTAGAATCGAGCCTTGTGGGACTCCACATAACATGGGTGTCCACCTTGACCTATGGTCACCTATACTGACATAGTAACCTCTCCCTTCAAGTTAAGATCTGAACCATTTAAAGACCGTCCCAGACAGCCCAACCCAAATTTTCCAGCCTATCCAGAAGTATGCTGTGATCGACAGTGTCAAATGCAGCACTAAGATCAGAAAAATTACAGGAACAAACACAGCACATGGTCGGCTATACTGTGGTATTGTTGTGAAAATGAACTTTAACCCTTTATTCCCCGCAGCCAAATCTCCATCTGTCAGTGATCGCCATCTTCGCGTCATGATCAGTCCCGTGATCCCGTGATGTGTGGAGGGAAAGCGCGTGCACATTTTACGGGAACTGGAAGTACATATTTAGTGATATACCGTATCGACGTCAAGAAAGTGGAGGAACTATGACGTCAATTTGTATGCAAGAATCCGGAAGCGAGTTAACATGTTAGCAGTTCCGGTTCCCTCGTCCCAAAGTCAATGGGTTTGTTCAATGGGATTTCAGGTAAATCACTTAAATAAGGTTTGTGGCTAATACAAACTCAAGATACTTTCACGTTTTATTCTACAACATAAAACACATCAGTCACATCACACACTGATTTTTTAAATCGGTTACGCTTCTTTAAAAAGACGGTTGCTATCAAGTTGCTAAATGGGACTATAGGAGGTGTCGGAGACATTAGACGTCATCGAGCTGAACTGCTCTGGAACGCAGCTCGCTTGTGTTGGGCGTCTGGATTTGTCTGTTATTTAAGTATTTTCATGAAAAGTATTTTATTGTTTGTAGTATGTTTCTAATTGGGAATTCATATTGTGTAGATCAGGGGCGTCAAAGTCAATTCCTGGAGGGCCGGAGCCCTGCAGAGTTTAGTTCCAGCCCTGCTTCAACACACCTATCTGTAGGTATCAAACAAGCCTAAAGCACTCAATTAGTTTGACCAGGTGTGTTTAATTGGGGTTGGAACTAAACTGTGCAGAGCTCCGGCCCTTCAGGAACTGGCTTTGACACATGTGGTATAGATAGTGGATATATACTGTATGTGATGGCAGCTTACTCTCTGAGACGCCTCTCATATGGAGAATGAAGTCACATGCATTGCCCAGGTGTGAGTTTCTCACAGACTTCAACAGAGTGTAAAAATCTTGAAGGTTCTGTGAGTCTCGTCTATCAAATCTGAGCTTTATTTTGTATTTTCTATTGGATTCAGCTCAGGTGATTGGCTGGGCCATTCTACAGCTTGATTTTCTTTCTCTGAAAGTGTTTGAGAATCTCCTCGGCTGTGTTTTGGATCATTGTCTTGCTGAAATGTTCACCCTGGTTTAATCTTCATCCTCCTGCTAATGTAGAAGTTTGACTGAAGCAGCTGATATTCATTTACACTGAGGAAGGGCAGAGGATTGCTGAAGAACTACTGAGAGATTTCAGCTGCTGTCTGGACTTCACTGCCTAACTACACCTTCCTTTCTTCATCTGTTCAGTACTTTTTCCCTGGTTCATTTCATTTTATTACACAGAACTTCATTTCTAAACTAATTAGATGTGTTTTATTTGCATAAAATGGATTTCTTTGGTTGTTATCAACATCTGGTTAAAATGTCCAGTCAACGGCACCTTTAGGAATATGTTTTCTGAGAAAAATGGCGTGTTCAATACGTATTTCCCCGCTGTATACAGAGAGCTGCTCATGTCAGGCCGTATGCATGGGTTTTTTGGATAATCTCTTGTTTTGGGATGTGAAAGCGGCCTGTCGGATCTGCTGTTCAGGGCAGGTGGCCGCTAGAGCAGATTTGCTGTAATCCATAAGTCAGTTTTTCCACTGATAACCACCACTACAATAAAAAAGATCACCTACATGCTGGAATGCGAAGGGGATTATAAAGTAGAGTTATGATTCTGACCTGCCGGCCGATAAAAAGAGATGAAAACAACCACTCAGATTTACAGTCAAAGAGGAGACGGAGCCATTTATAAATACACATCTGAAGCTATATATTTCTTTTTTATAATTACAAATGATTTAGGTTTAAATAAAAATAAAAATAAGTGAGATATGTTTATTTTTTTTTTTTTTTTTTTTTTTTTTACTTTATTTATAGAAGTTTTTGTAAAAACATAACACCAAACAGTGTACATCATGTATATATGTTAACAAAATTGTCTCGGTGTTATTACCTAATACTAACTAGAACATGCACCAAAACACTAGCAAAAAATACAGCAAATATACAGCACCATCAAAAAAAAGAAAACAATGAAAAAAAACTCAGTCAGAGTAATGGAATAAGAAACAAAATAGAATGACATGTAAAAAGGAAGGAGAAAATTATTACAGAAACATTATTAACCTATACATCTAAGGAAAGGGGCCCATATTTTTTCATACAACTTCTGTTTACCAAATCTAGAGAAACGTAACCTTTCCAGCTTGAGGGCCGAAACCATTTCAGCTAACCATTTAAAAAAATTTGGAGGTGTCGTTGATTTCCACTCCATCAGAATCACTCTCTTGGCCAGCACCATGCCAAACATAAGGGAGAGTTGTTGATGTTTTGGCCAAGTTAGAGCCTGGTCTGAAAATCCAAACAGTGCTATTTCCACATCAATTTTAATGTCCATTTCAAAAGCCTGGGAGTAAAGTCCGAAGATACTTTTCCAAAATTCAGATACTTCTGAACAGGACCAGAATATATGACCATAGGTCCCGACTGCGCCTTTGCATTTATCACACAATGGGGAGATAGAAGGATACAGCTTATTAAGTTTGGCTTTAGTATAGTGTAATCTATGCATCACTTTAAATTGTATGAGCTGTAGTCTTACATTTACAGAGCAAGAATGAATACGACTCAGACCCTCCTCCCAAGTAGAGGATGAAATGTCAATTCCTAATTCCCTCTCCCAAGAATCTTTAAGGTGTACAGTAGAGACTGAAACGTTAGAGGCAAACAGATTTATAAATTTGGTCACTAAATGTTTCTCCATTGGGCACTGCCTCAAAAGCTTGTATAGACCATGATCAAGAGAGACTTCCTCGCACTGAGGAAAATTGTGTTTGATAAAATGACGCACCTGTAAATAACGAAAAAAGTGTGATTGTGAAAGGCCAAAGGTTTTATATAAGTATTCAAATGTGGCCAGTTTGTCATCTACATAAAAATCCTTCACTGAACGCAGTCCTTTGTCACTCCAAAAAGTAAAGATCTTATCAAGTTGCCCGGGCACAAAATCATGATTTTTGCAGATAGGTAAATATATGGAGGGATATTCAATCTTTAACGCCATTTTCACTTGATTTAAAATTTTAATAGAATTAAGAACAATAATATTCTTGCATTGAACCTTTTTCAGTGATAGAGATTTTGACCACAAAATTGCAGATAAAGAACTGTTACCAACTGAACAAGCCTCAAAATGTAGCCACTTAGGACATGTATCTAACTGATCGGAAGCAACTTGATCACACTCATGCCAAAACATCATAGCCCTCATGTTAGCTGCCCAGTAGTATTGACGGAATGTGGGCAGCGCTAGCCCTCCCACTTCCCTAGATTTTTGCAAATGAGGTTTTGAAATTCTGTGTGGCCTATATCCCCAAATGAATGGAAAAATCACAGAATCTAAGAATTTAAAAAAGGATTTTGGAAGAAATATGGGTAAATTCTGAAAAAGATAAAGAAAACGAGGCAAAGTAACCATCTTGATGGCATTAATTCGACCTATTAATGATAATGGAAGAATCCTCCATTTCTCAATAGATAATTTTAATTTGTTAATAGCCTCTAGAAAATTTAATTTATAAATATCCTTAAAATGTTTGGGGATAATTAATCCTAAGTAAGTGAAATGATTATCTACAATTTTAATGGGCAGAGATTTCAAAAATCCAGAGTCTAAGCCATCCCCCAGTGGCATGAACACACTTTTCCCCCAATTAACTGAATAACCGGAAAAGGAACCAAAAATATTAAGTGTTTCCATTAAATGTGGAAAAGCAGTGGATGGGTCATTTAAAAATAATATTAAATCATCTGCATACAAAGATAATTTGACCTCGGATTTTCCACAAGGCACTCCTCGAATCTCAGAATGGGTACGTAAGTATATAGCCAAGGGTTCTAGGGCCAAATCAAACAGCAGCGGACTTAAACAACATCCTTGTCGGGTTCCTCGCTGTAGCTGGAAAAACGCAGATCGATCAGAATTTGTGAGAATTGCAGATTTAGGAGCCAAGTAAAGCATTTTAATCAACCTGATAAAATTTTCTCCAAAGCCGAATCGCTCTAGAACGGAAAACATATAAATCCATTCAATTCGGTCAAAGGCTTTCTCTGCATCCAGGGAGAGGATTGCAGCCTTAGATTTTTTTGACTGATTGTTGTATAAAATGTTTAATAGGCGGCGTGAGTTACAGAAGGAGAATCTTCCTAAAATAAAGCCAGTTTGATCGGAATGAATTAGTGAATGCACATGTTTGTTTAATCGAGTAGCCAAAATTTTTGCGATAATCTTTTGATCACTGTTAAGAAGACTAATTGGTCTATAATTAGCGGGCTCAGTATCATCTCTGTCTTTTTTTTTCAAAAGACATATATATGCTTCATATAAAGAGTCAGGAAACTTATTCAGCTCAATTGAATGATTTAACATACGAAGCAGTAGAGGAGCCAATGCAGATGCATTTGCTTTATAAAATTCACTTCCGTACCCATCTGGACCTGTGGCCTTTCCATTGGGAAGGGAATTAATTGCCCCCAGAACTTCACTAAGATAAAAAGGTTGTTCTAGTTCCTTTTTGGCACTATCACTGAGCTTTGGAAAATTCACTTTATTGAGAAAGCTATGTCCCATGTCGCTCATCACTGAACTGGTTGAAGAATAAAGATGCTTATAAAATTCTGTAAAGCAGTCATTGATTTCTTTAGGATGCGTTACTAAATGGCCATTTTGAGCTCTTATTTGATGAATGGCCCGACTGGCCTGCACCCCTTTTAGCTGACGAGCAAGAAGTGTATCTGCTTTGTCACTAAGTTCAAAATGTTTCTGTTTAAGCTTCAATAGTACATTAGAGACCTGTTCACTTAGAATTGAATTATATTCGTATTTCAATTTTAAAATTGCATTAAGGTCTGATTGTGCTTTGGATTCTTGAAAAGCTTTTTCCAAGGAAGGAAGGATATTTTCAATCTCAAATAGCCGTTTGCGTCTTTCTGTTTTACGTGCAGATTCTAAAGCAATGATATGTCCTCTCAAAACTACTTTACAAGTTTCCCACAAACATGAGTCAGATACGTCCCCTTTATCATTGGTCTCTAAAAATTGATTCAACCGATTTGAAAGAAATGAGGTAAACTGTTTATCCATTAGCAAATTGGGGTTAAAACGCCAACAATATTGGTTCTTTGGTAAAGACAGTCTTAAACCTAGTGAGACTGGGCTATGATCTGAAATTAGGATGTTATGGTATTTAGAGTGGACAACGTCTTTTATGATTTTGGAGTCAATAATAAAATAGTCTATGCGAGAGTAAGATTTGTGAACTTGAGAAAAAAAAGAGTAATCCCGACCAGTAGGATTCAATAATCTCCACACATCCATAAAATTCATGGACTTAATAAGACTATTTAGAACCCCAACAGACTGGATAGGAGAAGGAACACGAGCTGAAGATCGGTCAAGATAAGAATCTAAATAGCAATTGAAGTCTCCAGCGATTATTACATTAGTAGCATTGGTATCTGGAAGGAGTCCAAATAATTTCCTAAAAAAAGCCGGGTCATCAATGTTGGGCCCATACACATTAACACATGTGATAGGAACATTGTTAATACAGCCCGATACAATAACATATCTGCCCCCTGGGTCTGATATTACTGAATGACAGCGAAATGGAATCGACTTTTTGAAAAGAATAGCCACACCTCTTGCCTTGGAAGAAAATGTTGCTTGGTATACTTGAGAGATCCAGTTTGCCCGCAGTCTTAACTGTTCATTAGCTCTAATATGAGTCTCTTGAAGAAAAATTATATCAGCTGATAAAGACTTTAAATGTGCAAACACCTTGCCACGTTTTATCGGGTGCCCCATTCCTCTTACATTCCAACTGACAAAATTAACATTCATATTCTGTTTTTCTGACAATCATTAATATAACAATCAGAAAGAAAACATCAGAAAAGCCATCCAGCTTATTCACACGAAAACTTGAAAGTGCCGTAAACAATTGGTGCAACATAAAACAATACGATAACAACCCCAACCCCACCCCAAACCCCAATGCAGAACAGCGTTTTTCCCCCATCTTCACGGAGCCAGCAAGAGGACAAAGCAAAGAGCACAAATCTTACCTAGGTCTTTTAAAAAAAATAGCAGCCACACAAATAAACTTAAAAATAAAAAATTGCTACCTTCAGTAAGGGAAAGAAAGAAAAAAAACTCGAGAGGGTCCACTCTCTGCAAGTAATGTTATTAGTCCTCCACCTCGCGTGTCATAGTCATTGGTCCATGAGAAAAGAAAAAAAAACTATCAGTCACAGTCATAAACATCCAGGCGCAATGGTCGTAAAACTATTCTGACCTGGGATCAGAACGAAACATTAGGAAGGTCATCCACAAACTTTTTTGCATCTTCAGGAGATGCGAATGACAGCGACTTTCCATTATGAGTAAACATTAATTTTGCTGGAAAGCGCAGCGACCATTTCACGCCAGCTGCGCGTAAAGCTCGCGTGATTGGACCAAAAGCTCGGCGCTGCGCAGTGACCTCGGGAGTGTAGTCAGGAAAAATATATATCTGGCTGCCCTTGTACTTCAGCGGAAAGTTCTCCCTGCTCAGGCGAAGAATTAAATCTTTGTCCCGATCATGATGAACTCTTGCAATGATAGTGCGGGGTCTTTGACCCGCAGATGGCTTGGGCAGTAGGGCACGGTGTGCCCGATCGATTTTGACGGGCTTTGGGAAATGTTCGCTGCCAAATAGCTCGGTGATCACCTGTTCCTCCCCTTCAGTTATTCCAACGAATTTTAAGTTAAGCCTTCGAGATCGGCCTTCCAGGTCATTCAGCTTAATCCATAGTGATTTATTCTCAGCTTGCAGTTCCTGGCACTTTTTTTCAGTTTCTCCGACGCGCCGGTCCACCTCATTCAGTGCATCTTCCACATCCACTAATTTCAGATTAAAGCCAGCTTGTTCCGACTGCAAATTAGCCATCGCCGCATCCAGTGTATCCAGTCGACCACTCAAAGCGGTCATCTTCTCGTCTATTAATTTCTTCAGATCGTCGCCTTGCGAGTTTATTGCAGCCAGTATAACACTCACATTCGCCTGGGATAGAGTGTCACACGCGGCGACTTCATCCCTGACAGAAGCCACGGTTTTTGAAGGCTTTCTAGACGCCATGTTTGAACACGCGATGGATCAGGAAAAGTCAGCAAAAACACCCAAAAAGTTACGAAAATAAGTGAAATCCTACTTCCAACTATTAAGAATAGATCCAAGATATGACTGATAGTTATTAAATAGAGTAAAGACACGAAAGATAGAGTTATATTTAAAAATCAATGTTATCAGAGAGCAGCTCAAAAAAACTCGACTACTCCATGCTTTCCGCGCATGCGCCCTTCTGTTTATTTTTTTAATAGTAATGTCTAAAAACAAAAAAAATATATAAATAAATAGATTAATGTAATTTAAAAAGTATAATTAACTATAAAATGCACAAACACACATACAAATGTATAAAACACAAAATTAAATATTTCAATATTAAATGTTTTTTAATAAATACATTTTATTTAATTTTTATTTACATATTTACACATACAGATTTGTTGTAATTTATGTTTTAATTTGAATAATTTTATTTAAAATCTGATTAGAATAATAAAAATGAATTATTATAAAATATATTCATAGTTAATAGGGGGCTAATAATTCTGACTTCAACTGTGTGTGTGTGTGTGTGTGTGTGTGTGTGTGTGTGTGTGTGTGTGTGTGTGTGTGTGTGTGTGTGTGCGTGTGTGTGTGTGTGTGTGTGTGTGTGTGTGTATGTATATATATATATATATATATATATATATATTAGGGATACACCGATACCACTTTTTTACAAACCGATACGAGTACAAGTATTTTAATTTGTGTACTCATTGATACCGAGTACCAATACTTCATAGATTTGGTTTCAATTAAGTTTATTTGTTCGTTTTTTTTTTTTTTTTTTTTGCTGTTGTTGTTGTTGTTGTTGTTGTTGTTGTTGTTGTTGTTGTTGTTGTTGTTGTTGTTGTTGTTGTTGTTTTGTTTTTTTTTGCCTGTAACAAGGATGAACAAAAAAATCTTTACTCACACCTGGGCAATGCATGTGACTTCATTCTCCATATGAGAGGCGTCTTTAAGCTGCCATCACCAAAAAAGGCTTTAACATAAACTATTAAGTACATTTCAGTAGTTCAGTGCGTTCTCCTTGTGTCATTTCATTCTTATTACACAGAACTCATTTTTCACAATGTTTTTGTTTTGTTTTATGTTTGTATTGTTTGGGTTTTTAGCAAAATCTTCTTCAATTCCATGTCAACAGCTCCTTTAGAAATAATATTCCCAGGAAAAAACATGACGTGTTCAATACTTATTATATATTTACACCCGCATATTCACTGTAAAAGAATCTCACACTACATCAGATCTGCCCGTAAGTCCATAAATGACACTGTGAGGCAGGTGTTTTACATACATTACCTTGAAGATTTATTCACATCTGGTAAATATTCAAATGAAGTGATGGCATACAGTAGTTCTTTCTCTCTTTCTCTCTCTCACATTCTTTCTTTCTCTCTGGTAGAGTGTGACATATTGTTCATATTCTGTGAAAGACGTCAGGAGAACAGCTGTACGGCTCAGATTAGGGGCTTCAGTCAGAAACAGCTCGAAATGGGAGCAAGAATTGAGTTTTATGTTTTTTTAGTATGCAAACCTTGCTTTGACAGTGCTAGATTATTATGTGTGGCTGCTAAGGCATTGCCTGATGGTGCACACACACTCACAAACACGCATATATGCTTGAAGTCAAAATTATTCGCCTCCTGTGATTTTTTTTTTTTTTCTCTTTATAATTTTTTCCCAAATGATGTTTAACAGAGCAAGGAATTTTTCACAGAATTTCCTATAATGTTTTTTCTCCTGGAGAAAGTCTTATTTATTTTATTTCGGCTAGAATAAAAGCAGTTTTTTTTTACATTTTAACGCCATTTTGAGGTTATTATTAGCCTCCTTAAACAATACAGTGTGTATACAATATATATATGAGCAAAATCACACGAGTAGCAGTGCGATGCCTCAAAAGTACATTACATTGCCCAATAGCAGCAATATTTGTCAAACTGTAGAGCAGGGCTATTCAATTGGCGGCCCGCTGGCCGAACCCGGCCCCCCGAGGCAATTTGTTCCAGCCCCCCAAATAGTGTGACTCGGGCTACGTCCGAAACCGCCTACTACTCAGTAGGTACTGCGTTTGATTTTAAACGTACTACTCGGCCGTTAGAAAAGTACGTTCTATACAGTATGAATGGAATTCGGACGTACTACATCCACCATTTTGTCATGGTCACGTGACCTACCTGCGTCAGTTGCGTCGCTTCACTTCCATTCATGAATTCTCTCGCGGGGCATCATGGGATAGCGCAGCGTGCATGGGATGCGCACTTCAGAATCTCGCCGGAAGTAGTAAGTCATCCGGGTACTTCTCGCATACTGATTTTCGAATTCTATGAATTCGGACATACTACTCGGCTCGCATACTGATTTTAGCGTACTGTATAGTATGGAAGTATGCGGTTTCGGACACAGCCCAAGACATCAAATTTTTTTAGTTCAGTCGAAAAACGGCCGCTATAGTTATAAAGTGACGTGTGTCTGTTCAATACAGCACAAGCTGCACTTAAAGGCTGCGCAGAGCACGAGTCACCTGACATTAAGTGAGTGGACATTTGGATATGTTTGTAGCAAAGGCCTTTTGTACAATGCACTGATATTGTTAATAGGGATGCAATGGTTAGCCGATTTCACTATTATCCCCGCTTTTATTCATTTAAGGCTTCTCAACGCCGCATTTCTGTTGCACGGAAAAAAGCTGCTGCAACTAGTTATGCCAATACGCACGCACATTGGATTAACTATAGCAGCAAGCCGTTGACACATTGTGTCTTTTCCGCGCGCAAGTACATTATTTCCAATACGCTTATTTCACGCGACCGCCTTTTTAAAACACGAAAGCGAGGCTGCGGTGGGAAGAAACCCGCAAGTATAGGATCAGCACTGTAAACATTGCAGCAACATGCTGTGTACTACAAACCTCCAGCTGTTCCTGCGACTTCAAAACGCAGAAATGGTGTAAACATCACTTTAATGTCATTCTGTTCAGTTTATTTGAAACAATTAAAAGCATATTAGGCATCAAACAACATCACAATCTCTTTAAGAGTGATACGCTTGAGTGTCCTCCTAGACTTCAGTTCATGGCAGCAGGTAAACACCGTGGGGACGCTTCCCTGCTTCAGCCTATGTAACCCGGTGAGCAATAAAACAATGCAGTCCTCTGTAGCACATCTTCGTGTTGTCTTCAACAGTGTTGTCAAGGTACTTAAGTTTTAAAAATGTCCATTTCAAACGTCCATGAGCGCGCTCATAAACATCGCTGATTTGCCTTAGTATTCACCAGTGCTCAACAGAATGACTGTGAAGGTCATCAGTTCACCACTCTTCACAGATTGAAAACACACATAGACGGACATTGGATCGTTTTAAAGCCGTGAAGATCAGTCGATTCATCAGAGGATCGCTTGCCTGTGTTTGCACTCAGTAAACAGCGGCACTGTTGCCAACTATTTTCAACAAAAAGGCGCTAAGCTCTGCCCGAAAAGTCGCTAAAAGTCGCTAGATTACGTCATACGCTAATTTGCATATTACTGACGTCATCACGTTCTACCATTTCCGTTTAACAGCCTATGGTAAATAAATGGGGTATTTATATTTGCACTACGCTTTATGCAAGCATGTCAATTTAACTAAATTGATTGCCGTTTGAATACAGTATATCATTATTGATAAGTAATTTGCTGTAATCGCTCAGACATAATAAACTCAAACAAGTTCTGAAACTCTCACTTAAAACATCTCTGATTGTGAACAAGAAAAGAATAAATGGTCAAATCAAATTGTTAAAATAAAGGAGAAGCAGATCGGTTTGACTGTACAAGGGAGATACCTTCACTGCCGGTGCTAAATCATTTGCCGTCGGTACGCAGAGGGGTGATCTGCTGTCAGGCTGCAGGTGGGAGAGGCTGCTGTATGAGGACTGGGCCGCCTGTCAGTGCTCTGAGGCGGGGGAGGGGCCGCCGGCATCACCCGCAGCTTGTTGAGAAGAGTAGGAACGGTACAGTAATGGACAAACGACAGTCTATAAAAATCTCCAGTAACACACAAAAAAGTCGCTAGATTTGTCGCTAGTCGCTTTTTTGAAAATTTGTCGCTAGGGGGGTCTGAAAAGTTGCTAAATCTAGCGACAAAGTTGCTAAGTTGGCAACACTGAACAGCGGTGCCGGTGAGTTTGGTGAACTGATGACCTTCACAGCCAATCATAGTGATTTATGTTGAGCACGTGAACACCATGGCCAATCAGCGCTGTTTAAGAACTCCCTGAACAGTGTCTTAAATGTTATCGAGAAATGGGCGTTTTTTTATATTTCTGTAAGAGTCTAAATTATTATATGCATTTGTTTATATGGCAAAACATGTCTTTTTCACCAAAGAAAGGTCCATGCTGACTCCAAAGGCAGATACTGATAAGATCAGGGCCTGGTATGTGGACTTTGGGGGGTTTTACGATGTGGTCACATGTTGATTGGTCAGTTTGAATGTCTCAGCGTTTGGGCTTTGGTCACATGGTCAAGAAAGGTACAAAATAGCTGGTAAACTTGGCTCTGCCTCTTTTCCTGGCCTGTCTTTTCCTGATCTGCTTCTCTCCTGTTCTGCTCCTCTCCTTCTCTGGAGGTTATCTTCTCTGGCTCTCTTTGTCTCTCTCTCCCTCCCCCTGTCTCTCTCTTTCTTAGGTAACTTTAAATTTACAGTAAGCTGGGTACAATTTATATCATATGTTTTTATCATTTCATGTTTTATCATTTTATACAGTTATTTGTAACTAATTCAGTTGTAACCATAGAGAATTATTGTCATTAAATCATTTCATTTTCAAGTATTTGTGAATGACTTTTGATTTAACATCAACACTTAATTGCTCCATATTGCAATACAATACAATCACATAATATCAACGCTCTCCCACATTTATAGCTATTAATACTGCCCTTATTTCCGTTTTTGGTATAAGATTGCAGAAGAATGGTTTGACTAGAAATGTACAGTTTTTTACCATCATGCTGATAACTTTTTAGTCGCTCGGCAGAACTACAGTACGAACCGCTGTGGTCCAAAATACCATTCTACAGATAAAACAATGCAGTTAGTTCACTAAGTGTGTTATTAGCAGATGAGTTTTTGTTACGTGAAGACCACTGATTTTTGCTCTTAAGTAATTTCTGTTTTCTCAGAAAATATGGTGGAGGTCTTCCCTGTCCTGATGTCCAACATTGTTCCTCTCTGTGACCAAACTTTTTACAGGTCATACAAAGCCTGTTTTGTTTGTCTGAGGGTTGATTGCTGTGATCATCTGAGGTTTGAGGGTTTTTAAGACTCTCTAATGCTTCTACACCATGCGTCTTTGCTGCGCTATGGTGTGGCATCACCTTAAGTACTGAAACAGGCAAACTCTTTTGAGCTACAGCTTCTGAACAAATCATTTCAGATTTACTACAAGTAACTTCATCTGTGAAGTGAACATGCTTTTCAATCCCACCGCTGTTAAGCATTTTGGGAGACACAAACTTCTGTGCTTTCAGCATAGCTTTTAAATCTGCAATAGTGTCTTTTTGACTTCTGCATTTTTCAGCCAGGGCTAACTGTTCAGCGAGTAAATTATCAAGCTGTAACTGGAGATCTAGAATTTTCGCCTCTGACTTTTCTGCCTCTGATTTGTGAACAGCAAATTCTTCACATTTAGCCTTTACAAATGAAGGTATTTTCGACATAATGTTACGCAGTCCTGAGTAACACATGTAATTTAGTGCTTCAATTATATCGCCACGTTTTGATTTCTTTCCATTTTTGCCAATTACATCCCACCATGCAAACAATGTAGAGTCTGAGTCAGTTAACTCAAGTCCTTCTTTGTTAAGTTTACACAATGTAGGTTCAACTTTTTTGGTCCATAAAGCAAACAATATATCACTTTCTTTAGAAATTAACCCTTCCATCCTTGAGGAGGTAATCTGAAATTTACCAAATTGAACTATTGAAACGAATCACAGTCTTGTAATTTCTGTTTCATGCAATTTAAGCAAATGGAGGAACAATAAAAGCAGACTTACCCACTCTTGTGGTTAGAAGGCCAGTATTAATCCATTCACCAGGTCAGCTGTGAAAAATCCAGCTAAGACCGGCTAAGTAAATTTCAGAAAACTCACTGCAAAGGTTCCCGGGTTTCGGCACCATCTGTAGAATGGTATTTTGGACCACAGCGGTTCGTACTGTAGTTCTGCCGAGCGACTAAAAAGTTATCAGCATGATGGTAAAAAACTGTACATTTCTAGTCAAACCATTCTTCTGCAATCTTATACCAAAAACGGAAATAAGGGCAGTATTAATAGCTATAAATGTGGGAGAGCGTTGATATTATGTGATTGTATTGTATTGCAATATGGAGCAATTAAGTGTTGATGTTAAATCAAAAGTCATTCACAAATACTTGAAAATGAAATGATTTAATGACAATAATTCTCTATGGTTACAACTGAATTAGTTACAAATAACTGTATAAAATGATAAAACATGAAATGATAAAAACATATGATATAAATTGTACCCAGCTTACTGTAAATTTAAAGTTACCTAAGAAAGAGAGAGACAGGGGGAGGGAGAGAGAGACAAAGAGAGCCAGAGAAGATAACCTCCAGAGAAGGAGAGGAGCAGAACAGGAGAGAAGCAGATCAGGAAAAGACAGGCCAGGAAAAGAGGCAGAGCCAAGTTTACCAGCTATTTTGTACCTTTCTTGACCATGTGACCAAAGCCCAAACGCTGAGACATTCAAACTGACCAATCAACATGTGACCACATCGTAAAACCCCCCAAAGTCCACATACCAGGCCCTGATCTTATCAGTATCTGCCTTTGGAGTCAGCATGGACCTTTCTTTGGTGAAAAAGACATGTTTTGCCATATAAACAAATGCATATAATAATTTAGACTCTTACATTTCATTACCGAAATTTTGTATCGTAACAAGTCTAAAATAGTGAAAGAATCAGTTCATTATCTTGAGTTTGATGAATGGCATCTGAAATGTGTGTTTGGGAAAAAAAACGTTGGCTAAGTAGTGCCATTTCCCTTAACTTAGCTGAAAATGAGGTCAAATATCTCTTTTTATTTTCACTATTCATTCAGAACGGACCTTGGGGTCACTTGGAAATTTGTGTCACTTTCTCTTCGCTGATAAGATATACAACCAGGTACACAACATTCCTGTGTGACTCAGGCTATACTTCCGGGTTTCTTCCGATTTCGCTGTTAATAATGGCGGCTGCGTGAAATCAGTCTATTGAGATGTGCGCATATTGGAAGCGGTGCGAGCATGGCTCGCAAGCGGACCGACACACTCGCACGCTGCAGGCGCTGCACACAGTAGAAATGATCTCAGGCTGTAGTGGTGTGAGTTGTGCGTGGCTTTCAGTGCAATGTAAACAAAAGATATGTTAGATGAATTATTACAAATTATTAAAATGATTATGTTATAACAGTTCATTTAAATTCTTAGCTAATATATAGCTTAAATTAACATTAGGCAAATACTATTTGTTGTAACATGCTAATTCATGCTAGAATCATGCTAACAACATGCTAATTCATGCTAGAATTGTGCTAGTAACATGCTAATTCATGCTAGAAACATGCTAATAATGTACTAATTGATGCTAGAATCATGCTAGTTGCATGACAATTCATGCTAGAATCATGCTAACAATATTCTAATTCATTCTAGAATCCTGCTAGTTACATGCTAATTCATTCTAGAATCATGCAAACGACATGCTAATTCATTGTAGAACAATGCTAATAACATGCTAATTCATGCTAGAATCATGTTAGTAACATGCTAATTCATGCTAGAGTCATGCTAATAACATGCGAATTCATGCTAGAATCATGCTATTAACATGCTAATTCATGCTAGTTACATGCTAATTCATGATAAAATCATGCTAGCAACATGCTAATTGATGCTAGAATCATGCTAGTAACATGCTAATTCATGCTAGAATCATGCTAGTAACATGCTAATTCATGCTAGAATCATGCTAGTAACATGCTAATTCATGCTCGAATCATGCTAGTAACATGCTTATTCATGCTAGAATCATGCTAGTAACATGCTAATTCATGCTAGAATCATGCTAGTAACATGCTAATTAATGCTAGAATTATGCTAGTAACATGCTAATTGCTGCTAGAATCATGCTAGTAACATGTTCGTTCATGCTAGAATCATGCTAACAACATGCTAATTCATCATAGAATCATACTAACATGCTACAATCATGCTAGTTACATGCTAATTCATGCTAGAACCATGCTAATTCAAATTAGAACAGTGCTAATATATGTTTGTAAGTTCCTAAAAAAGTGGTTACTAAGCAACCACTCAGAACACGCTAGCAACTCCTTAGTAACCACCTAGCAACACCTTAGCAACCACCTTGAACACCCTAGCAACTGCCTAACAACAACATAGCAACCATTCAGAACACCCTAGCAACGCCTTAGCAACCACTCAGAACACCCTAGCAACCGCTCAGAACAGCCTATCAACCGCCTAGTAAGAAACATGCCAATCCATACTAGAAACATGTTAACACATATGTACTTATCTATCTATGCCAACTGTTTCAAACTTCTTAAAAACTACATCAATTATTTAAACTTATACATCTATACCGCATATCTTTGGACTTGTGGGGGAAACCGGAGCACCGGGAGGAAACCCACACCAACACAGGGAGAACATGCAAACTCCACACAGAAATGCCAACTCACCCAGCCGAGGCTCAAACCAGCGACTTTCTTGCTGGCGATCGTGCTACCCACTGCACTATCGTGACGCCTTTACTGATATTGTACTTGTAATAAGGTGTTTTTGATTTCAGGCTACCTTTTTTCAACTCTGGTATGTGGCAACAGATGAAAATGATCCCTTGTGGCTAACTCCTGCTTATTATGGTGGCTTGAGAAAGCCACCATTCTGATATTCAACATAAACCTATTCTTCTTCTTCTTCTTCTTCTTCTTCTTCTTCTTCTTCTTCTTCTTCTTCTTCCGTCTTCTGAGACTAATTTAAAAGTGTATCTCCTCCTAAGCCTTTTTTAAGCTACATCCATTAAACTTTCGTCAAACCTTTAAACTGGTCTGACTCGAGTTTCTATATCTTTTCTAACGGATCCGACTTTCGGTTTTCCGCACACATGCTAATTCACGCTAGAATCATGTTATTCACATGCTAATTCATGCTAGAATCATGCAAATAACATGCTAATTCATGCGAGAATCATGCTAATAACATGCTAATTCATGCTAGTTACATGCTAATTCATGTTAAAATCATGCTAATAACATGCTAATTGATGCTAGAATCATGCTAGTAACATGCTAATTCATGCTAGAATCATGCTAGTAACATGCTAATTGATGCTCGAATCATGCTAGTAACATGCTAATTCATTCTAGAATCATGCTAGTAACATGCTAATTCATGCTAGAATCATGCTAGTAACATGCTAATTGATGCTCGAATCATGCTAATTCATTCTAGAATCATGCTAGTAACATGCTAATTCATGCTAGAATCATGCTAGTAACATGCTAATTGATGCTAGAATCATGCTAGTAACATGTTCATTCATGCTAGAATCATGCTAACATGCTACAATCATGCTAGTTACATGCTAATTCATGCTAGAACCATGCTAATTCAAATTAGAACAGTGCTAATATATGTTTGTAAGTTCCTAAAAAAGTGGTTACTAAGCAACCACTCAGAACACGCTAGCAACCCCTTAGTAACCACCTAGCAACACCTTAGCAACCACCTTGAACATCCTAGCAACTGCCTAACAGCAACATAGCAACCATTCAGAACACCCTAGCAACGCCTTAGCAACCACTCAGAACACCCTAGCAACCGCTCAGAACAGCCTATCAACCGCCTAGTAAACATGCCAATCCATACTAGAAACATGCTAACATATATGTACTTATCTATCTATGCCAACTGTTTCAAACTTCTTAAAAACTACATAAATTATTTAAACTTTAAAACTACTTCAAACTTTCAGGCTAGGCTTTCTCGAGCCACCATAAAGTTTGCCCTCAAACTTTACTGTCTAGTTTACAGTTTTGCTGTTGATTAATGAGCTTTGTCCCTGTTAAATAAATAAATCCTCCAATTAAGAATTAACACTTTGAAATCGCCAAGTCTGTGGGTTTTTCAGGTTGTTCACTATTAATATTATTGTGGGTTTGCTCAAATCACATGCTGAATAGGTGGATTAATAACAGTGATGTTGTGTGTAGTAAACAGCATTAAAGGGTCACGAAACACCAAAACACATGTGTTGAGCTGTTGTCAGTCATATCTGTGTCCCACGCTGCTATAAACACTATTAGGACACATATATTGCACTAAAAAGTGAAAATTGGTTGTTTTTGCGTTATTTTGAGCAATTTCGTTCTTCCGGTTTGAAACAAATTTTTGAAGCTGCGTCACGGCCATGAGATACATAGGTGTAAATCCAGAGTGGAGAATGGCTGTCTGTCTTTTCGAGGACATAGTGACGTCTCTGAGTGTGCGGCATTAATTCATGAGAAAGACGTGCTTCAAACCAATCAGCGCGCTCTATTGTGTATGACGCGAAACTTCATTAATATGCATGATAGCTCCGCAGACTGTTTACACTGTTCAGACGGCAGAGAGACGCCACGTTGTGTTGCCAAAACAAGTGAAAGTACAAGAATTTCAAGACAAGAGTCGTAGGTGTTGCGTTTATTAGTGTGTTGCAACGAAGGTTTTGTTTTCATTTTCCCTCTATGAGAGAGCTGCTGGACTCACGTGTGGATTACAGTGCACGCGACACGCGACAGAAACGCGTTTGTAAGGAACATTTTTACCCGAGAGCTTTTTCTCATCTGGAAATGGTGAAATCCGGATTTGCCGCTCGTCTCCTTTTAATAAAAAGACACAGCTCCAGTTTGATTGTCTGTCTACAGATTTGGTAAGTGTTTGCAGTGCAGTGCCCTTTGTTTAAATGCTGCTCTCCGAGTGTAAACATGTAAACACAAACTATTCCCGTCGTGCAGGATTTTCGCTGCATTTTGTGACAGGATAGTCTATACACACACGGCTTTCTGACGCTACCTACCTACTGAGTACATAAGTTACAGAGAAATGCGGAGGATTTTTTTCTCTCGTTCGCCGTGTGGTATCAAATCAGCCTCTCTGTGTTTGTTTTGCCTGTGAAACTTAGCGCGTGCCCAAATGGAAACTCCCTTCTATGCAAATCCTACCCTCTTTCCTTCCCCCGACACTCCCACACTCCCAGAGCTGGACACGCCCAACTTTCCTGACTTTTTTCAAAACAGAGGTGTGAAAACACCCTGCTGAGACAGGGGGTTTCGTGGCCCTTTAAGAATATGTGTGTATTTGTGCTTAAGTGTTGGGTAGTGTGCTGATGTTAATGAGACTCTGATCCGCACAGCTGGGAGATCTCAGTAGGACAAGCATCTGCTGGACAAATGACTTCTGGAGCCTTTAAAGAGCCGCTGCATGCAAAACCCATCAGAAACACAGCAGGAGTGTGTGCGTGTGTGCGCGTGCATGAGTGTGTATGTGTGTGTACGGATGCTTTCCCCCTGCAGCCGATTAATATATTTCAAAAGAAAACCCTGCAAGACGTGCAAAGCAAACACCCACCTGCCAAACACACATTCTCTTAGATAAAACCCGGAATTTATTTCACTTTTGCTCTCGGTTTGATTTTGTTTCATGTGCGTGACAAATAAGACGCACGCTAACAAAACGCATTCACATTAAAGTGCCTCTAGTTGCTTTCTCAGATATTATCCATCCTGTCGTGTGTAATGTAGCTGTTTGGGAAAGTGAATGAATTATTTTCTACCGAAAGAAAAGGGGATTCTGAACTGCCTGAAACGAGTCTGTACTTCCAGTCTTAGTCACTGCACAAACTCATGTAGGTTTGTAAACAGGGCTTGACATGAACTTATTTGATCACCAGCCACTGTGGCTAGTAGTTTTCCACCGTTACTAGCCACTCGCCATTTTCACTAGCCACAATTTTGTTGTTGGGAAAATATAGACCTTTTTCTTGGAACGCAAAATTACCCATTATGCTTTGTGTGTATCAGTGTTGCCAGACGTACGATAATTATCGTATTTGTAAAATGATACCGTGTAAAGAAACATTAATCAAAACAAAAATACAATGTATATGCCAAGTTCAGCGGCTAATCAGCCGGAATCAGCTGAGGCGACGAGACAACGAGCAGCGAGACTTAGCTGTCACTCAAGTGGCCACGCCCTTAATTATGCAGACTTAAAGGTGCAGTATGTAAGTTTGACACCCAGTGGTTGAACTAGGTATTGCACTCCTGGATCATAATAAAAGTACGCTGGGATGCCAGATTGTGTAGAGGAGCGAGTGATTTAAACTGTGTTCTAAATAAAAGCAACGACACGCGATAGAGGGAATATTTTCCATATTAAAAGGAGTTTTTGTCCTAACCAACACCTCGAATTGATATATTAGAAATGGCTTCTATTTCTCACAGCTGAACAACAGAAACCTATGACAGCTAGATCACCTCAGGTAAGCCTTGTGTGCTTTATTCAGTGCTAAATGCTAACAATGCTAGTTTGAATGCATTTTACATGGCATTTGTTGCCATATACTGAAAGCAGAAAGTTCACCTCAGATCTTGAAAATACAATAAACCGTCTGAAATTGAACTTTAGAACTAAACACATATGAGTGATTCAGCATCTACATTGATGTTAAAGTGGGTTAACATGTATTAAATAGATTCTAAACCTTACCGTTTCGTGAGCGAGTGCATATTCTGTGCTTCTGAAAGGCTGTATTTACATTTCTGCCGTGTTTCGTCTGGTGCAAACAGCCAAATAGCTGATCACTGCCTCTCTCGTCACAGCGTGTTGTTAGGACACGCGCTTACAATGTAACCTGCTCACCTAATGTTTACGTTCGTAATATTTATGTAATTTGCTAATTAATAACCTCATGTGGAACTGCATCTGTCTCCCATACTGTTCTTTTTGGTCACGGACGCATGCTTTCAGAGTCTTTCTGAATGAATGAATGAAATACGCTGTTTTCCAACAAGGCAACCCAGGGTGCTGACATATAATTGGCTAAACTGGCATCGTGCATATGAAATTTATCTAAACAAAGACAGCGTTCCGGCACGGAAAACCCATTTGCAAAGCAGAATATCTGACTTCAGCATTGTTTTTCAGTTAAACAAGTATGTTCACTTGGGATGTTTCTTAAATATCTGCAAACATATTATGGTATTTTTATGCTTTAGAAGAGTCAAAAACTTACATACAGCACCTTTAATATAACTTAAAAACAAAATAAAAAATGATTAACAAAATAAAAACAAAACGCATGAGTTAAAAAAATTCACCCCCTCACAGTTATCATGAAGGGTAATATTAGCTATATACATCAAAAACCATCTTTTGTACCAGACATGTTTTTATCAGCTGTAAAATTGGCCAATGTACCATTGCAGTCAGAAATCATCTGGATTTCCTGGAGCCAGCCCCCAAAGGCGAGTCGATGAATTGCAGTTTTAGTTACTTCCGTATTGGCTTTCCAAGGGAGAGCGGGAGGTTGCCGCTTGCAGCTCACAAAACAAGTTCAATCAGAAAACATTAAGCATTCACTGTAAAAGATCCAGTGAAGATGTTTAGCAGATGGTTGAATATGAACTGGAATCCCTCACCCAGACACATACTGTATATTCACTGACTCTCTTAACCTGACCACGCAATGAACCCTTAAGATTAAACCACTGAAAGCCCTGATCTCCTCATCTCACAGTCATTTCCATACGGCGTCAGGCTCACGCGAGTACATCCGTCAGTCTGTGTGAATCCTCCTCCAGAGCTTTAAAGGTGAAGTGTGTCGTTTCTGCACTGCTGGCTGCTCCAAACACACGTAATGAGGAGGGAATTTACCCCAGCTTATTTTGCATGTGCTTTCTGATTTGTTTTAGCATCCGGTTTGCCAAATGGAATTATGCAAATCAGGTTACGGCACAAAATGTGTGCTCAACACAATTAGCACGGTGCAGTTCCTCATCTCGCAGTGTTAAGGTGTGGAGGATTGCCATCTGACATCAGAAATTCACCGTGGTATTAACTGTTTGTTGTCCTGCTGGAAGTGTCATCACAGGATTGTTTACTGTGGTCATAAAGAAATGCACTTGGTCAGCAGAAACACTCAGGTTGTGAATAAATATTCTGTGTGTGATTATGGAGTTATTTCAGTGACTCACTAACCACACAGTGGCACAGTGGGTAGCGCTGTCGCCTCATAGCAAGAAGGTCGCTGGTGCCAGCCGCAGCTGGGCCAGTTGGCATTTCTGTGTGGAGTTTGCATGTTCTCCCCGTGTTGACGTGGGTTTCCTCCGGGTGCTCCTGTTTCCCCCACAGTCCAAACACATGCGCTATAGGGGTATTGAATAAACTAAATTGTCCGTAGTGTGTGAGTGTGTGTGTGAATGAGTGTGTATGGATGTTTCCCAGTACTAGGCTGCAGCTGGAAGGGCATCCGCTGTGTAAAACATATGCTGTATAAGTTGGCGGTTCATTCTGCTGTGGCGACCCCTGATAAATAAAGGGACTAAGCCAAAGGAAAATGAATGAATGAGCTAATCACACATAAAGGTTTCTTTCTCAAAACCCCTAACATTTACATAAATGTTGCAAACATATGATTGTAGCTCAGTTTGTGCTGGTTACAGTGACTTTAGATGTCAGCCACTTATTTTTATAACCAGCTGAAAAAAAGCTCATAAGTCAGGACACATCAGAACTTCTCCAGTCCCCCAAAACACCCTCTCTATAACCACGGATAGGATGCAGACAACAGGATGCGGATCCAAATGCAGGTTTATTTAAAGGAATGGTCAGGCAAGCAATGATCAGTACCGGAGCAAACAGATGTATGAGGATAATCCAGAATCGTAGTCAATTTAGCAGGCAGATGGTCACAAGGATGGCAGAAAACAGGGAGAAACAGGTAAACAAGGCAAGGGTCTAAACACGGCAAAAACAAGACAAGGAACTGCTTTGAATTGACACTGGTAACAGATGACAAGACTCGGCAATGGAGTGAGTGTATGTTCTGCTTATGTAGTGTGTGTAATCAGTTGTTGAGTGGCTTCAGCTGTGTGTGTAATCAGTGAAGATCTGGAACCGGTTGTGTGTGATGTCAGAGTCGTGCATGTATGGAAATGTAGTTCATTGAATGGCGGATATGTAGTCCAATAGTGAATGTGCATGTAAACCAGCGATCTATGGGGAGAAGATCGCTGGTGATCAGTGTTGTGCAAGTTACTTCCAAACTGTAATACATTACAGATTACTTGTTACTGTTATTTAAAAGTAATCCCTTACATTACAATATTACTGTCTCAGAATTGTAATATGTTACATTACTCTTATATTACTTTTTAGTTACTTTCACCAAAATAACTCCAGAATTAGAACTTAACATTCTAAAGTGACCAAATGTACTGCAGAGCATTTTACGTCCAGTAGAAAGCGATATGATGTAGCAGAATGACTGTGACCTATCCAGGCTACTAACAATATAGTATATAACTGGCAACGTGAAGGCTCAAGACAATGCAGGAGAGGATGACAGTCAGATTCACAAATGATCTGTTAAAAGTATGGTAGAGGTAAAGTGGTTATCTGGCAATATCTGTGAATATTCTTTCATTCATTCATTGTCTTGTCGGCTTAGTCCCTTTATTAATCCGGGGTCGCCACAGCGGAATGAACCGCCAACTTATCCAGCACAATTTTACGCAGCGGATGCCCTTCCAGCCGCAACCCATCTCTGGGAAACATCCTCACACTCATTCACACTCATAGACTACGGACAATTTAGCCTACCCAATTCACCTGTACCGCATGTCTTTGGACTGTGGGGGAAACCGGAGCACCCGGAGGAAACCCACTCGAACACAGGGAAACGCCAACTGACCCATATCTGTGAATAGCTTGGCTATATTCATATTAGACACAACAGGCCTATATGTAAACTCCAATGCCATGACAAGATGCAGATTTCTTTTCTCTTCTTATTGTTGCCATTATTGTGTTCACTTTAAATTCAAGTGGCTCACAACACAAAACTGTCCTGCACAAAGTGAGCATGATGAGCATAGCTTTCTCAATATAATGCTCGAGCACCGATTGCCTCTGTTTGTGGACAAAACTGCTTGTGAGCTCTCAAATATACGCTGCTCGCGTGCAAATTTTCTCACGCTCTCTCAAATATGCACTGCTCACACACAAATTTTCTTGCGCGCTCTCAGTACACTCGCTCAGTGAGATTATATGCAGACTCACAATTTGTCTTGTGTTCCTTTTTCATGCTTTTTGACATGATTTATATTGGTGCACTGTTTATTAACAATAACCAGAATACTAAAATAAACTTACATATAAATTTTTTAATCTAATAAACCATAACCTTTTTGGCTGTATGTTATATGATGAGATATTTCCAGTTTTAAACACTAAAAGACAGAGAATAGACGTTGGATGTTAAGAATACGTTTTATTTTAAAAACATTTAAACATCTAAAAGGTGCACCATACTAATCAAATAAAAAACATTTAAACTAAAATATAACAAACTCATGCAGAAATGTAACTGATAGAAAATATGGATAAACTTGATAAGTTATTACTGTATAGCCTACTGTACTATTCACTCTTCAAATAAATGTCACTATAAATCCCATTTTATCATGGCAACTAAAATAAAGTGAACTAGTTTCTGCTGTTTTCCACATTGTTGATAAGATTGTGCAGGACATTTTGCCTGTCATCCTCTTCATTTTGAGGAAAAGCTGTTCCACAGGGCCCCTGAACACACATGCTGGCATGTACTGCATGTACTATAGTAAAGTACTTCAATTAATCTGTTGTGGTAATACTATAGTTGCTATGGTAACACAAGTGTAATGTATAATAAATGACCCAATGCTGTAGTGTTTTTTTACAACATAGGGTATAATATACTACAATTCACCACACTTTACTGTAGTAAACTTTGTATTTCATTTTATGAATTCACTATTCTTAATACTACAGTATGCTGAAGCATTCATTAACAAGTTGTAAATATTACTAGCCTAAAACAGTAGTATACCTAACTCTCAAAAACACTTGTATTTATTATAGAATTTACCTTAACCTGTAGGTAAATAGTGCAGCAATATACCTGTATAAACCATATCAACATTCTTGGGATAACAATTTAACAGGAGGATCTCTGGAGAGCAAAAGCACAAAAAGAGGAGGAAACACAAGGCACAAATAGTGAGTCTGCATCATCTGACGGAGAGAGCAGATCATTCACACGTGAGCAGCCCAGACAGTGTTTTGAGTGCACGAGAGGAGTTTTGTTCACCACACCGGCGCGTTCGCTCGCTCGTATTACATGAATGCGCTCTCGACTTGTAATACTTACGACATTTGTCAGTGAAATAACACCAAATGCACGTACGTCCATCTCGCGAATGTCTTCTGTCATTTCCATCTATTTGCCGCTTTTCCGCTGCGCGTTAGGGCTTAATGTTACTGCGAACCAGGCTGAGCCACTAGCCCCGGACCTCAAGCTCAGAGGCTGAAATCATTCCGCGTTCAAAGAAAGAAGTTCCAATAGCCAGAGGGGGATTAATGACAACACACACGTATGTTCACTCACCACGAACAGAAAATAGATCTGCGGTATTTTTTATTTGTTAATGTCTTGCGGGCGAAAAGTTTGTTGTAACGCACGCGTTACTGAACATGTACCGAGTAAAATATTACTGAAAATGTAAAAGTAATGCCTTACACTACTGCGTTACTGGAAAAAGTAATATGTTACTGTAATACATTACTTTTGTAACGCATTACTCCCAACACTGCTGGTGATCGTGACACTCAGACCCCAGATGGCTAAAGTTCAATTGCACTTTTTTTTAATGGACTCATTTTACTGCTCTCCTACAGTTAAAGAGTTGAGCTTTATCATTTATGAATCAGTTCAGCCAATCAGGAGCACTTTTAGCCTAGCTTAGCATAGATCATTGAATCGGATTAGACCATTAGCATCTCCAAAAAATGACCAAAGAGTTTCAATATTTTTTCTATTTAGAGCTTTACACTTCTGTAGTTACATCATCTACTAAGACCAATGGAAAGTTAAAAGTTGCTCTTTTCTAGGCTGGTATGACTAGGAATTATAAAATTCCATTCCACTGTAGCAAAGCTCCTTTATTACACCAAAATGAGAGGATAGACCATTTTGAGGGATGTAAAAACGTCCTAACATATTTCCTGTTTTACAATATGAAGCTCAGTAGTTAGCACTGTCACCTCACAGCAAGAAGGTCACTGGTTTGAGTCCCTGCTGGGTCAGTTGACATTTCTGTGTGGAGTTTGCATGTTCTCCCGTGTTGGCGGGGGTTTCCTCCGGGTGCTCCGGTTTCCCCCACAGTCCAAACACATGCACTATAGGTGAATTGGACGAACTAAATTGGCCGCAGTGTATGCGTGAATGATGGATGTTTCCCAGTACTAGGCTGCAGCTGGAAGGGCATCCGCTGTGTAAAACATATGCTGTATAAGTTGGCGGTTCATTCCGCTGTGGCGACCCCTGATAAATAAAAGGACTAAGCCAAAGGAAAATGAATGAATGAGCTAATCACACATAAAGGTTTCTTCCTCAAAACCCCTAACATGTACATGAATGTTACAAACATATGATTGTAGCTCAGTTTGTGCTGGTTACAGTGACTTTAGATGTCAGCCACTTATGTTTATAACCAACTGAAAAAAAGCACATAAGTCAGGACACATCAGAACTTCTCCAGTCCCCCAAAACACCCTCAGACCCCAGATGGCTAAAGTTCAATTGCACTTTTTTTTTAATGGACTCATTTTACTGCTCTCCTACAGTTAAAGAGTTGGGCTTTATCATTTATGAATCCATTCAGATTATATGTGGACCTGGCCACCGCAATTTTAGCTTAGCTTAGCATAGATCATTGAATCGGATTAGACCATTAGCATCTCACAAATTTAAGAGTTTAAAAAGTTTGGTTTAAGACTTAAAAAAAGAAAAAATGTAAGACTTATTAGTAGGGCCACATGGAATCTGCACGCGCAGATTTCCGCAGATTTTCTGCAGATTTCCGCAGATTTTTAGCCCCTCATTAATTCTGTTTATTTACTTAAAGTTAACTATTTACAATTAATTTAATTGGATTTGCATTTTAAACATTAAATACAAGTTCAAAAGATATAATTTTTTATCTAACATATTAAGGTTTTAGTTATGATACTCCCAAAGAATTCTGCAGAAATCCGCAGATTTTTACCAAAATTCTCCGCAAAAATAGCAAAAAACGTCCGCAGATTCCGTCTGGCCCTGATGATGAGTTAACTTAATTTAGAGCTTTACACTTCTGTAGTTACATCATCTACTAAGACCAATGGAAAGTTAAAAATTGCTCTTTTCTAGGCTGTTATGACTAGGAATTATAAAATTCCATTCCACTGTAGCAAAGCTCCTTTATTACACCAAAATGAGAGGATAGACCATTTTGAGGGATGTAAAAACGTCCTAACATATTTCCTGTTTTACAATATGAAGCTCAGTAGTTAGCACTGTCACCTCACAGCAAGAAGGTCACTGGTTTGGGTCCCAGCTGTGTCAGTTGACATTTCTGTGTGGAGTTTGCATGTTCTCCCGTGTTGGCGGGGGTTTCCTCCGGGTGCTCCGGTTTCCCCCACAGTCCAAACACATGCGCTATAGGTGAATTGGACGAACTAAATTGGCGTGAATGATGGATGTTTCCCAGTACTAGGCTGCAGCTGGAAGGGCATCCGCTGTGTAAAACATATGCTGTATAAGTTGGCGGTTCATTCCGCTGTGGCGACCCCTGATAAATAAAGGGACTAAGCCAAAGGAAAATGAATGAATGAACTAATCACACATAAAGGTTTCTTCCTCAAAACCTCTAACATGTACATAAATGTTACAAACATATGATTGTAGCTCAGTTTGTGCTGGTTACAGTGACTTTAGATGTCAGCCACTTATGTTTATAACCAGCTGAAAAAAAGCGCATAAGTCAGGACACATCAGAACTTCTCCAGTCCCCCAAAACACCCTCAGACCCCAGATGGCTAAAGTTCAATTCCACTTTTTTTTTAATGGACTCATTTTACTGCTCTCCTACAGTTAAAGAGTTGAGCTTTATCATTTATGAATCCATTCAGAATATATGTGGACCTGGCCACCGCAATTTTAGCTTAGCTTAGCATAGATCATTGAATCAGATTAGACCATTAGCATTTCACAAATTTAAGAGTTTAAAAAGTTTGGTTTAAGACTTAAAAAAAGAAAAAATGTAAGACTTATTAGTAGGCCCACACGGAATCTGCACGCGCAGAATTCAGCAGATTTTTAGCCCCTCATTAATTCTGTTTATTTACTTAAAGTTAACTATTTACAATTAATCTAATTGGATTTGCATTTTAAACATTAAATACAAGTTAAAAAGATATAATTTTTTATTTAACATATTAAGGTTTTAGTTATGATACTCCTAAAATAATTCCGCAGAAATCCGCAGATTTTTACCAAAATTCTCCGCAGAAATAGCAAAAAACGTCCACAGATTCCGTCTGGCCCTGCTTATGAGTTAACTTAATTTAGAGCTTTACACTTCTGTAGTTACATCATCTACTAAGACCAATGGAAAGTTAAAAGTTGCTCTTTTCTAGGCTGGTATGACTAGGAATTATAAAATTCCATTCCACTGTAGCAAAGCTCCTTTATTACACCAAACTGAGAGGATAGACCATTTTGAGGGATGTAAAAACCAACAATAGTCCTAACGTTTTTCCTGTTTTACAATATGAGGCTCAGTAGTTAGCACTGTCACCTCACAGCAAGAAGGTCGCTGGTTTGAGTCCCAGCTGTGTCAGTTGACATTTCTGTGTGGAAGTTTGCATGTTCTCCCGTGTTGGTGGGGGTTTCCTCCGGGTGCTCCGGTTTCCCCCACAGTCCAAACACATGCGCTATAGGTGAATTGGATGAACTAAATTGGCCGCAGTGTATGCGTGAATGATGGATGTTTCCTAGTACTAGGCTGCAGCTGGAAGGGCATCCGCTGTGTAAAACAAATGCTGTATAAATTAGCGGTTCATTCCGCTGTGGCGACCCCTGATAAATAAAGGGACTAAGCCAAAGGAAAATGAATGAATGAACTAATCACACATAAAGGTTTCTTCCTCAAAACCCCTAACATGTACATAAATGTTACAAACATATTATTGTAGCTCAGTTTGTGCTGGTTACAGTGACTTTAGATGTCAGCCACTTATGTTTATAACCAACTGAAAAAAAGCACATAAGTCAGGACACATCAGAACTTCTCCAGTCCCCCAAAACACCCTCAGACCCCAGATGGCTAAAGTTCAATTGCACTTTTTTTTAATGGACTCATTTTACTGCTCTCCTACAGTTAAAGAGTTGAGCTTTATCATTTATGAATCAGTTCAGCCAATCAGGAGCACTTTTAGCTTAGCTTAGCATAGATCACTGAATCGGATTAGACCATTAGCATCTCCAAAAAATGACCAAAGAGTTTCAATATTTTTTCTATTCAGAGCTTTACACTTCTGTAGTTACATCATCTACTAAGACCAATGGAAAGTTAAAAGTTGCTCTTTTCTAGGCTGGTATGACTAGGAATTATAAAATTCCATTCCACTGTAGCAAAGCTCCTTTATTACACCAAAATGAGAGGATAGACCATTTTGAGGGATGTAAAAACATCCTAACATATTTCCTGTTTTACAATATGAAGCTCAGTAGTTAGCACTGTCACCTCACAGCAAGAAGGTCGTTGGTTTGAGTCCCTGCTGTGTCAGTTGACATTTCTGTGTGGAGTTTGCATGTTCTCCCATGTTGGCGGGGGTTTCCTCCGGGTGCTCCGGTTTCCCCCACAGTCCAAACACATGCGCTATAGGTGAATTGGATGAACTAAATTGGCCGTAGTGTATGTGTGAATGAGTGTGTATGGTTGTTTCCCAGTACTAGGCTGCAGCTGGAAGGGCATCCGCTGTGTAAAACATATGCTGTATAAGTTGGCGGGTCATTCCGCTGTGGCGACCCCTGATAAATAAAGGGACTAAGCCAAAGGAAAATGAATGAATGAACTAATCACACATAAAGGTTTCTTCCTCAAAACCCCTAACATGTACATAAATGTTGCAAACATATTATTGTAGCTCAGTTTGTGCTGGTTACAGTGACTTTAGATGTCAGCCACTTATGTTTACAACCAACTGAAAAAAAGCACATAAGTCAGGACACATCAGAACTTCTCCAGTCCCCCAAAACACCCTCAGACCCCAGATGGCTGAAGTTCAATTTCACTTTTTTTTAATGGACTCATTTTACTGCTCTCCTACAGTTAAAGAGTTGAGCTTTATCATTTATGAATCCATTCAGATTATATGTGGACCTGGCCACCGCAATTTTAGCTTAGCTTAGCATAGATCATTGAATCGGATTAGACCATTAGCATCTCACAAATTTAAGAGTTTAAAAAGTTTGGTTTAAGACTTAAAAAAAGAAAAAATGTAAGACTTATTAGTAGGGCCACATGGAATCTGCACGCGCAGAATTCCGCAGATTTTTAGCCCCTCATTAATTCTGTTTATTTACTTAAAGTTAACTATTTACAGTTAATCTAATTGGATTTGCATTTTAAACATTAAATACAAGTTAAAAAGGTATTATTTTTTATTTAACATATTAAGGTTTTAGTTATGATACTCCCAAAATAATTCTGCAGAAATCCGCAGATTTTTACCAAAATTCTCCGCAGAAATAGCAAAAAACGTCCGCAGATTCCGTCTGGCCCTGCTTATGATTTAACTTAATTTAGAGCTTTACACTTCTGTAGTTACATCATCTACGAAGACCAATGGAAAGTTAAAAGTTGCTCTTTTCTAGGCTGTTATGACTAGGAATTATAAAATTCCATTCCACTGTAGCAAAGCTCCTTTATTACACCAAACTGAGAGGATAGTTCCTATCTACAGTATATCAGCCTAAATAGCAACATTTTAAATTTGCATCAGTCTTAACACACAATTTAACTACAGAAGAGTCGAGTTTAAATAAGAAAATTATCCAAACTCGTTTTGTGTGAGATGCTAATGGTCTAATCCGATTTAATGATGTATGCTAAGCTAATGATAATAATAATTCCTAACATTTATATTCAAAGCTCTTTACACATTTTTTTAGGGGGGAGGGAAATCTCCTCATCCACCACCAGTGTGTAGCATCCACCTGGATGATGCAACAGCAGCCATTTTGCACCAGACTGCACACCAGCTGGTTGATGGAGAGGAGACAGAGTGATGAAGCCAATTATGGTATGGGGATGGTTAGGAGGCCATGATGGACAGAGGCCAGTGGGCAAATTTGGTCAGGATGCCAGGGTTAAACCCCTTCTCTTTTTCAAAGGACATCCTGGGATTTTTAATGACCACAGAGAATCAGGGCCTTGGTTTAACGTCTCATCTGAAAGACGGCGCTCACTGAGCAGTATAGAGTCCCCATCAATATACTGGGGCATTAGGACCCACACAGACCTCATGTTGAGCGCCTGCTGGTCTCACTAACACCACTTCCGGCAGCAACGTTGCAGCAGAAATTGCAGAGTTTTTATTTTTTTCCAATCTTCTTTGGTGAGTCTGTGTGAATTGTGAACTCAGTTTGCTGATATCATCTGACAGGAGTGTCACTAGTTTGCTCTTCTTCTTCCTCTGAAGCCCATCTGCTTGAGGGGTTGGTGTGTTGTGTGTTCAGAGATGCTCTTCTCTATACATCAGGTAATTATTTGAGGTACTTTTCTCCTTCTATCAGCTCAAACCTGGTCATTCTCCTCTGACCTCGAGCATCAACAAGGCCTTTTCCCTCAGAACTGCCACTCACTGGATATTTCCTCCTTTTCTGATGGTGTTCTGTAAACCCTAGAGATGGTTATGTGTGAAAATCCCAATAGATTTAACTCAGTCCAGCACATCTGCCAGCAAAATACAGGATGTATTCAGAGTCACTTAAAGAGACAGTCGACCCAAAAATGAAATCTGTCATCATTTACTCACCGTTCACCTATTTTAGCTTTTTTCTGTTGAACACAAAAGAAGATATTTTGAAGAATGTTAGTAGCTGACACCCATTTACTTCCATAGTATTGGTTTTCCTACTATAGAAGTCAATGGGTGCGAATGGTTTTAAACCACATGAGTGAGAATAAATGGTGTAGAAATTAAAATATTGTGTGAACTATCTCTTTAAATCCATTTTCACCATTATCCTGATGCTTGTTTTGTCCTTTACCACATCATATTTATTAAATACATTTTCAACTTTTATTTAGTAAACCTTAAATCTGCTTTAATGACACAAGAAATTTGAAATTGAATGAATTAAAAGTGTCTTTATCATACCTTTGGGGTTTATTACAGCCACAATACATAACACAACAAGTCTACATCAAGAAATCTGACTATATATCCATATGCATTGTGTTATATTAGGCTAAACATAACAATATACTCAAACATAATGCATACTCATAGTCTTGAACATTATAAATGCATCAAGTTGCTGCTTTGTGATTGGCTGAATAGACGTTTGCATTAACCCACAGTTGAACAGGGCTACAGTTGAATAGGGTGGCCATTGATATATGTAAATCTACATATTTAATGTATATTATTATATTTATATCATTCAAAAAACGTTTATTAATATTGGATCACAAAGAACAGATGCTGTACAGTTCCAGTGAAGTATAGCTAACAGTCAGAAATGAACTGCGGGACGGGGAATTGCACCGTGCAAATTGATTTCAACAGATTTTTATGGGCTTGTGTCATTACCTGATTTGCATAACTCTGTTAGTGAATCTGTCAGTGCTATCAGTGACATAAATTCCAACTAACAATGTCTGCACTCAAATCAATCTTCCAATGACGTATTTAAATTTAATACAGAAATCTGGATTATAATTCATTGTGTGCTGAAGTATTTTTTAAAGTCTCAGTCTAAGGCTGCATTGATAAAGTACAAAAAAAGGTATATTATCAAGTATTTTAATAAATTAAAATAGCTGTTTTCTGAGTGAATATGTATTTAATATACAATTTATTACTGTGATTTACTTCATTATTGCTCCAGGCTTCAGTCTTGTGTGATCCATTCAAGATCATCCTATGATACTAAAACACAACAGTTTATTTTTGGTAAAACTGATGTCTTTATTCCAGGATTTCTTCAAATCAAATCAAATCAAATCAAATCACTTTTATTGTCACATAAAAGTGATTTGATTTGATTGAATGTGTGTGTGTTCATACAGGATTCGTATGAGTGCTGGATGTCTTCAAAAATGCTTAGGTTTAAAAAGTTAACTAGGTAATAATTATTCAGTATTTAAATAAAATAAAAGAAATCCTTTTGCTTTTCAGTAAAATTAAAGTTGAGTTTTTTTCATGTGCCTGTAGTGTGATCTGCCTTTTGTATCTGTGCATATATGAAATACAATAAATCTATGATTACTATACTATACTATACTATACTATACTATACTATACTATACTATACTATACTATACTATACTATACTATACTATACTATACTATACTATACTATTAAACTCTACTACATCTACTATACTAGATTAAACTATACTATGATAAATCATACTCTACTATACTATACTATACTATACTATTAGACTCTACTACATCTACTATACTATATTAAACTATACTATGATAAATCATACTCTACTATACTATACTATACTATACGATTAAACTCTACTAAATCTACTATACTAGATTAAACTATACTACGATAAATCATACTATACTATACTATACTATACTATACTATACTATTAGACTCTACTACATCTACTATACTATATTAAACTATACTATGATAAATCATACTCAACTATACTATACTATACTATACTACACTATACTATACTATACTATACTATACTATACTATACTATACTATTAGACTCTACTACATCTACTATACTACATTAAACTATACTATGATAAATCATACTATACTATACTATACTACATTATTAGACTCTACTAAATCTACTATACTATATGTTTTTGGTCCTCCAGGAACGTGGTTGAGAAATGTTATACTATACTATACTATACTATACTATACTATACTATACTATACTATACTATACTATACTATACTATACTGTACTATACTATGCTATTCTATTCTATGCTATACTAAACTATACTCTAAGCTATACTGTACTGTATTACTGTACTGTATTACTGTACTATACTATACTATACTATACTATACTATACTATACTATACTATAGCAAATAGTATCTGATATAATGTGCTATATTTTGAATAAGTAAATATTTACTTTGCCACACAAGCTGAAAATGTTAGAAAAACTGCTTAATTATGAATACAAAATGTATAAGAACTGTAATCATAATTAAAAAAAAAAAGCATTTATTCATGTAGATGGAAATTGACCCCAAACTTTTGAACATCAGTCTACTTTTGTCACTTTTAATAGTCAAAAACTCAAAGCTGAAACATTTGATAAATGTGTTTTGAGTGGCAGCTTGATTAGCACAATATGAGCCGTCTAATACAGTTTTAATTAGTTTCACTTAATTGAACTAATGAAAAAATAAATTGCATTGGTAAATTTAAATGTTTTCCCCCAAATCTAAATAACAGCAATCAACTTTTGCATTTACACTCATTACTATTTCATTCCCCGAACCCCTGTTAGCATGCAAATCATTGACTCCTACAAAACAGTTCCATCCCATAATCCTATCAGTGTCCTTAGCTCACGTTTACAGAGTCGTGTACTAACAGTGGCATACTAAAAGGACATAATGAAGCGAAGTTATAAAGCCATCCCATCATCCTCCAGGGGTCACTTGCTCCAAATGGACAGAAGTAACTCTCTCTGACCTGTTTATTCATTGTGGCTGAAGGCGTTTGATTCATTTATGAACTCCTACCCAGAAGCACTTACTGTAGAAATGCCAGTGGTTTCTCAGCAGATATGTAGTGTGTGTTTTGTCTGTGTGTTTCTTGCCTAATAGAGACTTTGATGTACTTCCTCCTCTCAGCCCAGAGGCCAGTCGACTGGAAGATGAAGGTGGCTAATTTTACTGAACGCAGGACTGGAGACCAGTTCATGTTTTGCTAATTGCAGAGTGAAAGCGGTCACAGTGAGCGAGTGTGTTAGTTTAGTGCCACTGTGATGCTGGGAAAGGTTTTATTAATAGCTGAAATTGTTATTTTTATTGAATTTTTTCAAATACTAAAATAAAAACTACAATCATTTTTTTTTAATTAAAGATATTTTAAAAAGTTTGCAAAAATGACACAAACTTAAATACTTAAATAAAAAATAAATATAAAAAAATATATTAAAACTGTTCTGAAAATGATTACAATTGAGTGAAATGTGAAATAACTTGCCATATAAAGCTATACAGCTGTACACTTACCGGTCACTTTATTAGGTACACCTTACTAGTACTGGGTTGGACGCCCTTTTGCCTTCAGAACTGCCTTAATCCTTCATGGCATAGATTCAACAAGCTACTGGAAATATTCCTCAGAGATTTTGCTCCATATTGACATGATAGCATCACACAGTTGCTGCAGATTTGTCGGCTGCACATCCATGATGCGAATCTCCCGTTCCACCACATCCCAAAGGTGCTCTATTGGATTGAGCTCTGGTGATTGTGGAGGCCATTTGAGTACAGTGAACTCATTGTCAAGTTCAAGAAACCAGTCTGAGATGATTGGTGCTTTATGACATGGTGCGTTATCCTGCTGAAAGTAGCCATCAGAAGATGGGTACACTGTGGTCATAAAAGGAAGGATATGGCAACAATACTCATGTAGGCTGTGGTGTTGACACGATGCTCAATAGGTACTGATGGGCCCAAAGTGTGCCAAGAAAATATCCCCCACACCATTACACCACCACCACCAGCCTGAACCATTAATACAAGGCAGGATGGATCCATTATTTCATGTTGTTGACGCCAAATTCTGACCCTACCATCCAAATGTCGCAGCAGACATCGAGACTCATCAGACCAGGCAACTTTTTAAAAAATTGCTGCGAGTTAAAAAAAAAATCTAAACATTTCAGTGTGCCTCAAGCAAACCACGAGTCATATGCCAGGAACCAACCAGGCAGCTTCACACTTTGTATGGAATTACTTTGTAATAAAGGTAGACTAATTATCTCAGATTAAAGATTTAACAAATGCAGATACAGATCCTCTCTCAGTGATGATCATTACATCATATATCCACCTCATATTCAACCGGACTTCAGTGCACTTGTTCAGCCCAACACAGGCTAGAATTCTCTCACTGAACATAAAAAAATAATGAATGAATGAATGAATAAAAAAAGAAAAATTAACTAAGGTGAAGCAATCAAACAAACAACCCTGAGGCATTTATATGAAGTTGATATTGTGATGCTGGTTTTTAAAATACTTTAAAATTAACTGTATTGATCAGGCCTCTGGAGTCTAATGTGGTGTGCTTTTTTTCATTTCTGAATGCTGCGTCTCACATTTTTAAAAGCAAATTTGCATTTGGTGTGAATGAGCCCTTATTCAGTTCATGCATTCCCTGGGAATCGAACCCACAACTATGGCATTTGCCTGTTCCACACTGTAAAAAGTATTAGCTACTTTAAAAAAGTGAGTAAATCTCTTGCCTTAAAAGAACTAGTTAATTTTGCTTTAAAAAAAAAGGTCAGTAAACCCATTGAATTAACTTTTTTAATTATGCACATAGTTTGTTTACTTAATAATTATAAGGCAACGAATTTACTCTCCTTTTAAAGAGTAAAGTCAGCTAATCATTTTTTACAGTGCATACTAGAGCTACAAGATGGCTAACAACAGTACTGTAAACATTCTGTGTAGGGCTACAACTAATGATTATTTTGACAATTGATTAGTTGACTGATTATTTTTATGATCAATCGAATAAAAACTAAATGCTTTGTTTTTTTTCCATTTGACATTTTGCTTATTATAACCTTAAAGAGCCCCTATTATACATTAAATAGGGTCATATTTTGGTTGTAAGGGTCTCCAACAACAGTCTAATATGCATGCAAGGTCAAAAAACACTTTCATGGTCTTATAATATGCATTTATTTTTACCTAATTTTCCCAGTGACTCCCATATGAATCGTTCAGCGATTCATTTGTTCCCAAACCCCTCCTTAGCGCGAAGCTAATCTGCGCTGATTGGACCGATGATAGCCTGTTGTGATTGGTCGACACTGACAGCCTTCAGCGCGAGACAGAGTGAAATGCCCAGCACGGCTTAGCAACAATATAGAAGTAGTCAGAGTGCATACACGCTTCATATTAGTGTAAGGCGTGGATGCCAGTCGGTGAATGTAAATACAGAAAAACTCTAAGAACTAGGGAGGAGAACGACAGGAGTCTCCTAGCCCGTCACACTCTTCCTGCTTTTCTCTCTCTCACATACACTCACACACACACACACAGACACACACGCGCGCATTACCCTCCTCCTCAGAGGACACAACACCAAAATAAAAGTCCTTAACAGAAACATTCAAAAACAGAATACAAAGAATGTATATTAAACAAACAACTTCACATTAGTTACTAACACCACAGTACACAGTACCCGGATCTCACCAGTGTTATCAGGGCAGCGCGTCCATTGTGAGGGCGGCGTCCGCGAACCCCCCGGTCCTCACTTTCAATCGCGACACCCACACCCTCCCTCCCGGTCCTCACTCTCAACCGTGAACCGGTCACTTTCTTTCCGAACCTAACCCTCCCGGATATTCAGGGACAGATGTTGGCAGGTATGTGTGTGCAGTTTTATTTTGAAACTTGACTGCTGCAAGTATGTAAGAACAGCTGACGTTGGCCATAGCAATGACAAACAGCAGAGCATCGCAGGCTCACAAACGCATTAAATCCGTAAACAAAGCGCCACGCGTCGCGTTTTCAACGTGGCTTTAGACGCGATATGAGAATATAAAGAGTTAACCTGATACAGTACAAGCGGTTACAAGTAACAAAACACAATTAAATACAGAATTTGCAAGCTAGAAAAAGCAAGGAGGCAGCCATTTTAAAAGCACTTACTTACACTTGTGAAATGGAGGAAGAAACTGATCCACGATGCACTGCTCCATGTTCTGACATAGTCTCTTACATCAATAGTCTTTTCTGATCCTTCCTTTAACAAAAGGCAGATGTATTCTCTATTGTAAGTGTGTAGATTCCAGTAGCACTCGAACAGCACAAGGCTGGGCTATAATGCTGAGGTTTTCGCGAGCGCAACAACTGGGCGATGTTTCGTATCCACATCACGACGAAACGGCTAAAGACACTGTTGCCAACTATTTTCAACGAAAAGGCGCTAAGCTCTGCCCGAAAAGTCGCTAAAAGTCGCTAGATTACGTCATACGTTAATTTGCATATTACTGACGTCATCACGTTCTACCGTTTCTGTTTATTTAACAGCCTATGGTCAATAAAGGGGTATTTATATTTAGACTACGCTTTATGTAACGTTATGCATGTCAACTTAACTAAATTTATTGCTGTTTGAATACAGTATATCATTATAGATGTGTAGTGAATTTGCAGTAATCTCTCAGACGTAATAAACTCAGACAAGTTCTGAAACTCACTTAAAATATCTGTGATTGTGAACAAGAAAAGAATAAACGGTCAAAATAAATTGTTAAAATAAAGGAGAAGCAGATCGGTTTGACTGTACAAGGGAGATACCTTCACACTGCCGATGCTAATTCATTTGGCGTCGGTACGCAGAAGAGTGATCTACTGTCAGGCTGCAGGTGGGAGAGAGACTGCTTTACGAGAACTAGGTAGCCTGTCAGTGCTCTGAGGCAGGGGAGGGGCATCACCCGCAGCTCGTTGAGAAGAGTAGGAACGGTACAGTAATGGACAAATAACAGTCTATAAACATCTCCAGTAACAAACAAAAAAGTCGCTAGATTTGTCGCTAGTCGCTTTTTTGAAAAATTGTCGCTAGGGGGGTCTGAAAAGTCGCTAAATCTAGCGACAAAGTCGCTAAGTTGGCAACACTGGCTAAAGATTCGTTTTCAAAACGATTCATTTAATGTACTATGAGTCGACTCTTTTATAGATGAATCAATAGTTTTAAACACTGTCCACTTTCAGATAAGCCTTAGCTGGATATTTCACTTAACTTAGAGCTTTGTTACACACTACATGGCAGGTCATTCTCAAAAACCCATAACAGGGGCTCTTTAAATCAGGTTATCATTTATGCCTAAAAGCATATTTTAAAAAATGCAAAAGCACCACATACAGTATGGAGTTTAGTGATCTTTAATGTGGATATATTAAACCTTAAATGAAAAAACAAAGTTTGTTTTTGAACAGTAAAACTTCTCTAAATATCAAAAATATAAAAAAACATAAAGCTAAACAAGCGTTGTAGGTAACACTTTATTTTGATGGTCCATTAGAGTATTAGTAGACTGTCTGCTTAATATCTGTTGATACTGCTCCTAAACAGACAATTAACTGACTATAAGACACTTTGCAAGTACATGTCAACTTACACTAACCCCAACCTAACAGTCTACTTATAATCTAATGAGAATTAGTTGGCATGTAGATGCAGTGTAACTTAAATTCAACAAACGAACCATCAAAATAAAGTGTGACCGTGTTGTACTCCTATTATATTCACATTATGAAATTAGGACATGCTGACAATCAGATATTAAGCAGCAGAATCTGGTGAAATATCACAATTTCAGGGGTCGTCACAGCAGAATGAACCGCCAACTTATTCAGCATATGTTTTATGCAGCGGATGCCCTTCCAGCCGCAACCCATCACTGGGAAACATCCACACTTATTCACACACACACACACTCATACACTACAGTCAGCGCATGTGTTTGGACTGTAGGGCACAGGTGTCAAAGCCAGTTCCTGGTGGGCCGGAGCTCTGCACAGTTTAGTTCTAACCCTTATTAAACACACCTGATCAAACTAATTGAGTCCTTCAGGCTTGTTTGAAACCTACAGGTAAGTGTGTTGAAGAAGGGTCGGAACTAAACTGTGCAGGGCTGCGGCCCTCCAGGAACTGGCTTTGACACCTGTGCTGTAGGGGAAACCGAAGCACCCGGAGGAAACCCACGCCAACACGGGGAGAACATGCAAACTCCACACAGAAATGCCAACTGACCCAGTTGGGACTCGAACTAGTGACCTTCTTGCTGTAAAACCACAGTGCTAACCACTGAAGTTAGCAAATAGTTTAAACAAAACCACTTAAACTATACCATTTTGACATGATGAAGATGACTGTTGTGTGTGCACATCTGTGTGTGTGTGTGTGTCCTCCGTGAGCTTGTTTCATGTCACTCCGCTGCAGTCGATCTCACTGATGTCCAGGAAGAGTTTGGTTTTCTGGGGCACGAGAGGCAGAGCTTTGTTGTGAAAATTGTCCATTGAGCTGTGAAATTGTTCACAGTTGAAGACTCAGAATCCTCTGAGGTGGACCAGTGTGTGTGTGTGTGTGTGTGTGTGTGTGTGTGTTCTCTGGGCCAGAAGTTCAAGACCACTGAAATGGAGAATAATCCAAAAACAGCAGTCGCAGCCCAGTGTACAGGTCAATAAGAGCAGGAGACGCAAAAATATGGAGAAAAGTATAGAGATGTTGGAGGAACACTTTACAGAATCACATTTTCACAGTGTACACAGAGATTACCGTATATGTAAAGTAATATATTTCATATCTACATTAATTATGTATGAGTATATAATTACATGGTCATTGATTACATAATTCCATCATTATATATTATGTATATACAATTATATATGCAGTAGTCAACATGTGAATAGATAAAAAAACATTTTTTTAAATTGGCCCAAGACCAGATTGGGTGTTTCTAGATAGTTTTAGGACAAATTTGATGAAAGATTTTGATCCAAAAATGTGTGTTTAATAAAGTTTATATATATATATAAGTCTTTTTGTCATTTATGACATAGTTGTTTTCTATTATTTTCTACTTATAGGTTTAATTTTAACTGGTATACACTAATATATATACAGTATATGGCTCAAGGCTGCAGGCCAAGTGACGATATACAGCCACATCACACTGCTTCGAGTGTGATATTGTGTTTATACAACAGTTTGACGGCATAATCGTGTATATAAAAAAGAAAATCAAACACGGAGAGTCTAAAAACCCTTTTGTAAGAGGAACGACTTTCTTCCGCTATTCATTCACATCTGCAGCTGACGTCAGAACAGCAGAAGCCGTTACTAACTCACCAATGTCACTTTAGAGCTAGTGTTTGAATGATTCTCTAGCGTAATGTCTAAAATTATGACAAAACAGCTGATTTTGCTCACACTTTAAGATTATAAGGCTGAACAGAATGAAATGCCATCAGAATACAGAGATTTCCCAATCGGGAGATCACAATAATTAACCCCGAAATAAAAGCCAAAGCAAAGAAAACACTAGCAGATTACTATGGTATAAATAAAGCAATACAAAGTGAAGTTTATTTATAAACTAATTTCGAGAGGATCACGTGATTAAATTAATTAATTTAATTTGGGCTGGTTCTGCATTAACTATGTATGATCAACCAATCATTATAAAGAGCCAGGGTTTCTCACTACAGTCATCTTCGATTTAAAGAATCCCCCCCCCCCCTTCCACCCCTACTCCGCCACCTCTCTTTTCATAGGGCGGCACGGTGGCCCATCGATTAACAATGTGGCCTCACAACAAGAAAGTCACCGGTTCTAGTCTTTTAACTGGCCGGCTGTCGTTTCTGTGCGATGTTTGCATGTTCTTCCCGTGCTCGCGTGGGTTTTCCCACACTCCAAAAAACATGCACTACAAGTTAATTGATCAATCTAAATTTAACATTACAGTCAAACTCTCATCCACCAGCATATCTCTTCATAGCAATCATAAAAAGGGGGAGTTCTCGAGATCTACCTGAGCTCAAAGCTCCCCTCTCGCCCTGCAAACGAGAGGAAGCCCAGGGCTCAATGACCTTTTGAGCTCAGGGCTCTCTCCCGGGACAGCATGCCAAACTTGCTCTATAATCAATCATCAGCTAAGTGTGAACTCTTGAAATATAAAAGTAAGAGATTAAATTATTTATTTTATTTTATTTTATAGCTCATGTCAGTGTTCTGGTAATCTTTTATTAAATTTTTTTAATCCTTTTAATCTTTTTTATGTTAATTTAATTTTAATTAAATTTTTCATATATATATATTTATTTTTTATTTAATTGAGTTTTATGTTTTAATGTTTTTTTTCTTATTTAATTACATTTTTTATTTATTTAATTAAATTACATTTTATTTTATTTTTATAAAAATGTTATTTTTTGGGCGTGACAGTGGCGCAGTGGGTAGCACGATTGCCTCACAGCAAGAAGGTCGCTGGTTCAAGCCTCGGCGGGGTCAGTTGGCATTTCTGTGTGAAGTTTGCATGTTCTCCCCGTGTTGGTGTGGGTTTCCTCAAGGTGCTTCAGTTTCCCCCACAGTCTACACACATGCGCTATAGGTGAATTGGTTAAGCTGAATTGTCCGTAGTGTATGTGTAATCTAAATTTAACATTACAGTCAAACTCTCATCCACCAGCATATCTCTTCATAGCAATCATAAAAAGGGGGAGTTCTCGAGATCTACCTGAGCTCAAAGCTCCCCTCTAGCCCTGCAAACGGGAGGGAGCCCAGGGCTCAAGGACCTTTTGAGCTCAGGGCTCTCTCCCGGGACAGCATGCCAAACTTGCTCTATAATCAATCATCAGCTAAGTGTGAACTCTTGAAATATAAACGTAAGAGATTGACTTAGAATGCCACTTACCTGTTTTATAATGATTTGATCAGCTGTAGTTTGAAATTACGCTGAGTTTTTCACCTCTAAGGGCTTATGCGGTCTCTGTCGCCATCTTGTGGTTAAACGTCAACTGTCTTTTCTCTGCTCAGTATGACAGGCTGAAGGATGCCGACGCGCTGCATCTCTGAAATTGAAAATATTTAAAATAGGCATAAATAAACTGCATAGTTGCAATCTAAACAACTACATTTTCACCTAAAAAAAAACTCAAAAGTACATTATGTTGTTCAACAGCAGCAATATTTGTCAAACTGTAGTGAGTTTATTGATCTGCTGTCACTCTATGTGGGCGGAGTAATACACAAAGGTGAATAAGCTGTACAAGTGCTGATATTGCAGAATATCGCACAGCTATCAGCCAATTAGATTGGAGTTAGATTGGAGAACCAGACAGAACTGTTGAATAAATACAAGTGTATCTATATATATATACAGGGAGTGCAGAATTATTAGGCAAATTAGTATTTTGACCACATCACCCTCTTTATGCATGTTGTCGAAAAGCCTACTACCAATTAAGCATATTAGGTGATGTGCATCTCTGTAATGAGAAGGGGTGTGGTCTAATGACATCAACACCCTATATCAGGTGTGCATAATTATTAGGCAACTTCCTTTTCTTTGGCAAAATGGGTCAAAAGAAGGACTTGACAGGCTCCGAAAAGTCAAAAATAGTGAGATATCTTGCAGAGGGATGCAGCACTCTTAAAATTGCCAAGCTTCTAAAGCATGATCATCGAACAATCAAGCGTTTCATTCAAAATAGTCAACAGGGTCGCAAGAAGCGTGTGGAAAAACCAAGGCGCAAAATAAACTGCCCATGAACTGAGAAAAGTCAAGCGTGCAGCTGCCAAGATGCCACTTGCCACCAGTTTTGCCATATTTCAGAGCCGCAACATCACTGGAGTGCCCAAAAGCACAAGGTGTGCAATACTCAGAGACATGGCCAAGGTAAGAAAGGCTGAAAAACGACCACCACTGAACAAGACACACAAGCTGAAACGTCAAGACTGGGCCAAGAAATATCTCAAGACTGATTTTTCTAAGGTTTTATGGACTGATGAAATGAGAGTGAGTCTTGATGGGCCCGTGGCTGGATCGGTAAAGGGCAGAGAGCTCCAGTCCGACTCAGACGCCAGCAAGGTGGAGGTGGAGTACTGGTTTGGGCTGGTATCATCAAAGATGAGCTTGTGGGGCCTTTTCGGGTTGAGGATGGAGTCAAGCTCAACTCCCAGTCCTACTGCCAGTTTCTGGAAGACACCTTCTTCAAGCAGTGGTACAGGAAGAAGTCTGCATCCTTCAAGAAAAACATGATTTTCATGCAGGACAATGCTCCATCACATGCGTCCAAGTACTCCACAGCGTGACTGGCAAGAAAGGGTCTAAAAGAAGAAAAACTAATGACATGGCCTCCTTGTTCACCTGACTGAACCCCATAGAGAACCTGTGGTCCATCATCAAATGTGAGATTTACCAGGAGGGAAAACAGTACACCTCTCTGAACAGTGTCTGGGAGGCTGTGGTTGCTGCTGCACGCAATGTTGATGGTGAACAGATCAAAACACTGACAGAATCCATGGATGGCAGGCTTTTGAGTGTCCTTGCAAAGAAAGGTGGCTATATTGGTCACTGATTTGTTTTTGTTTTGTTTTTGAATGTCAGAAATGTATATTTGTGAATGTTGAGATGTTGTATTGGTTTCACTGGTGAAAATAAATCATTGAAATGGGTATATATTTGTTTTTTGTTAAGTTGCCTAATAATTCTGCACAGTAATAGTCACCTGCACACACAGATATTCTCCTAAAATAGCTCAAACTAAAAACAAACTAAAAACTACTTCCAAAAATATTCAGCTTTGATATTAATGAGTTTTTTGGGTTCATTGAGAACATGGTTGTTGTTCAATAATAAAATGAATCCTCAAAAATACAACTTGCCTAATCATTCTGCACTCCCTGTATACATATATATATATATATAGTTCCAATTTCCATTGGAAACATGTTGGTTCAAGTCTTATTCACTTCCATTGATTTTTAGCTGTGAAAAATGTTGCCGGTGACAGATTGTGCCTCAGTTTTCCTCTGCGTTTTCTCTTTTCTCCTTCCATGATCTCCCGTCTCGATACGATCAGCAAACGGTGCATCAGTCTGTCAGCTCGGCCGGAGCTCGACCTTCAGCTGGAACATTACACAGACATATTATACTTAGTGTTTTTGGTACATCTACGTTAAAGTGCTCATAATATGCCTTTTCCATCACCCTTAGTGTGTAACGTTGATGTTTGAGCATGAAGAATATCTGCAAAGTTACAAAACACAAAGTCACTCCGGCATAAGTTCTTATCTGTATCAGGAACTGTTTGAAAGTGTAATGTAATGTGTATTTATATAGCACATTTATCATGTATGGCCATACATACCAGTTTAACGTCTTAGACAGCACTCACTGACATTATAGTGTCCCCTTCACTTTACTGGGGTATTAGGACTCACAGAGACTGCAGGTTGAGCGCCCCCTGCTGGTCTCTCTAACACCACTTCCTACAGCAACTTAGTTTTCCCGTGTAGTCTCCCATCCAGGTACTGACCAGGAACCAGCCCTGCTTAGCTTCAGTGAGTAACTGCTTTTGGGCTGCAGGGTGATATGGCTGTGGCATCTTGATGAGGGGTTATTTTAAGGTAACATTCACATTATTAACAAGCCATTAACTATGTAGCTCAATAAACTTCTAGTTTGCTGCTTATTAATAGTTATAAATGTAGTAAAGTGAGTTTAGGTATTGGTATGTAGAATAAGATCATGCAGAATATGTGATTTATTAAAGTATTAAAGGGGACCTATTTTGACCCTTTTTACAGGAAGTAAAATAAGTCTCTGGTGTCCCTAGAGTGTGTATGTGGTTTCAGCTAAAAACAAATAATTTTAAAAATTCTTTGAAACTGCCTCTTTTAGACATTGAGCCAAAGTTAACCGTTTTGATGATTTAATTACATTTTAATTTAATTTATTTTGACACTTTAATTAATTTTATTTTATTTTATAGAGCTAATTAAAGCAGAGGTCAGTCAGTGTTTCACAAGTGGCTCATATCAGTCTGCTGATATTCTCTTTTATTTATTTTTATTTTTTTTATTTAATTTAATTTTATGTTTTAATTTAATTGTATTTTTATATTACATTTTAATTTAATTGTTTAATTTAAATCTTTCAATTTAATTATTTTGTTCTTATTCAATTGCTTTTTTATTTTTATTTAATTTAATTACATATTTATTTTATTTTTTTATATAAAATGTTATTTTTTATTTTTATTTTTAAATTTAATTTAATGTGATTTAATTTCATTAAATTATTTATTTTATTTTATTTTATAGCTCATGTCAGTCTTCTGGTAATCTTTTATTTAATTCTTTTAATCCTTTTAATCTTTTTTATGTTAGTTTAATTTTAATTTAATTTTTGAAATATATATATATATATATATATATATATATATTGTTTTTATTTAATTGAGTTTTATGTTTTAATGTTTTTTTGTCCTTATTTAATTACATTTTTATTTTTAATTTAATTAAATTACATTTTATTTTATTTTTATAAAAATGTTATTTTTGGGGCGTGAAGGTGGCGCAGTGGGTAGCACGATTGCCTCAAAGCAAGAAGGTCGCTGGTTCAAGCCTCGGCGGGGTCAGTTGGCATTTCTGTGTGGAGTTTGCATGTTCTCCCCGTGTTGGTGTGGGTTTCCTCCAGGTGCTTCGGTTTCCCCCACAGTCTAAACACATGCGCTATAGGTGAATTGGGTAAACTAAATTGTCCGTAGTGTATGTGTGTGAATGAGTGTGTATGGATGTTTCCCAGTGATGGGTTGTGGCTGGAAGGGCATCTGCTGCGTAAAACATATGCTGGATAGGTTGGTGGTTCATTCCGCTGTGGCGACCCCAGAATAATAAAGGGACTAGTAAGTAAGTAAAGTGTATTTATATAGCGCATTTATTGTGTATGGCCATACACCCAAAGCGCTTCACAATCATGAGGGGGGTCTCTCCACACCACCACCAGTGTGCAGCTACACTTGGATGATGCGACGGCAGCCACAGGACAACGGCGCCAGTGCGCTCACCACACACTAGCTATAGGGGGAGTGGAGAGACAGTGATACAGCCAATTCGGTGGATGGGGATGATTGGGAGGCCTTGATCATAAGGGACGATGGAGGGAATTTGGTCAGGACACCGGGGTTACATCCCTACTTTTTACTAGGAGGACTAAGCCGAAAAGAAAATGAATGAATGTTATTTTTTAATTTTATTTACTTTTATTTTGTTTTATTTTATAGATCTCATCAAAGCAGAGGTCAATCCGTGTTTCACAGGTAGCTCATGTCAGTCTGCTGTTAATCTCCATGTTTAGCAGCTTTAACACTCTGTAAGACTTTCTTTTAATCGAGCCGGACCCGACGATAAATCTATCCTGCCGTTTGCTTGTATTGATTGACTGTTAATCTCAATGAAATCTCAATGGAGCCGTGACTCTTTCCTCTGAGGACCTCTCTGTGATTCTCCACTGTTCGGGTTCATTGTGTGGGTGTTTGTGGATTTATACAGAGAGCAGCTTGGGATTTATATTTCAATAGCTTTTGAAATATGAATATATGTATAAGACCTTTGAAATATATGAAGCGTTAACCCTTGGTTTGACGTGCTTTCAGCTTGAGTTTTAATATAACCTGTTGTGTGAGATAAATAATGATTTTAAGTATTTTAATGTGCTGTTTTTTTTTACTGTAAGACTCACTATAATGCCCAAGTGTGATTAAACTGGTGTTTTTAGTGCCTTTTAAATGGCTGGTATTTGGTTGCATGAAAACAGAAAAGTACTGTTAGAAAACACTCTCCATGCCAGATGAATAAGATCTAGCCCCGGACACCAGATCCTTGTTTGTTTCTTTGCTTTCTTTGCACATTTAAAAACAACAGTTGTGGACCAAAGTGCTTTACAAAACAACCAACATACAAAATCTATATATATATACAGTTGAAGTCAGAATTATTAGCCCCCCTGTTTATTTTTTCCCCAATTTCTGTTTAACAGAGAGATTTTTTCAACACATTTCTAATCATAATAGTTTTAATAACTCATTTCTAATAACTGATTTATTTTATCTTTGCCATGATGACAGTAAATAATATTTTACTAGATATTTTTCAAGACACTTCTATACAGCCTAAAGTGACATTTAAAGGCTTAACTGAGTTAATTAGGTTAACTAGGCAGGTTAGGGTAATTAGGCAAGTTATTGTATAACGATGGTTTGTTCTGTAGACAATCGGAAAAAAATTATAGCTTAAAGGGGCTAATAATATTGACCTTAAAATGAGTTAAAAAAAAAATTAAAAACTGCTTTTATTCTAGCCGGAATAAAACAAATAAGACTTTCTCCAGAAGAAAAAATATTATCAGACATACTGTGAAAATTTCCTTGCTCTGTTAAACATTTGGGAAATATTTAAAAAAGAAAAACTAATTCAACAAGGGGCTAATAATTCTGACTTCAACTGTATATACATATATAAGAAGTAAGAATTATTAGCCCCCCTGAATTATTAGCCCCCTGTTTATTTTTCCCCAATTTCTGTTTAACAGAGGGAAGATTTTTTCAACACATTTCTAAACATGATAGTTTTAATAACTCATTTCTAATAACTGATTTATTTTATCTTTGCCATGATGACAGTAAATAATATTTGACTAGATATTTTTTAAGACACTTCTATACAGCTTAAAGTGACATTTAAAGGCTTAACTAGGTTAATTAGGTTAACTAGGCAGGTTAGGGTAATTAGGCAAGTTTTGTATAATGATGGTTTGTTCTGTAGACTATCGAAAAATATATAGCTTAAAGGGGCTAATAATTTTGACCTTAAAATGGTTTTAAAAAATTAAAAACTGCTTTTATTTTAGCCGAAATAAAACAAATAAGACTTTCTCCAGAAGAAAAAATATTATCAGACATACTGTGAAAATGTCCTTGCTCTGTTAAACATCATTTATTTAAAAAAGAAATTCAAAGGGGGCTAATAATTCTGACTTCAACTGTATAAACAAAATATGTAAAACAGATTAAAATGAATTTATTGCAATCAAAAGCAAGAGACAGAAGGTGATATATTTTTTAAATTGAGACTTGAAAGCACCAAGGGAAGAGCAAGTCTTGATATGTAAAGGCAGACCATTCCACAGACGAGGGGCTGTGACAGAAAAAGCTCCGTCACCTCTCGATTTAAACCGTGATTTGGGAACAACTAGCTGAAACTGGTTTTCCAACCTAATTGGTCTCAA
>LR812536.1:4978792-4986292 GCA_903798195.1 Danio kyathit | reverse complement strand
ATTACTCTGCTAATTAACCTTCACACTCTACTCTTACTGCTGGAATCAATGAAGATTGCCATTAGGCTGCTCAAATATAGCCTTCAACACTAAATTGGCCATTGTTTCAGTTTCATTGTCCAAATTCGTTATACAGTTGAAAGTCAAAATGATTAGCCCTCTTGTCCCTAAACGTCTTTTAAGTGTTGTGAAAAGGAATGTGGTAAACAATTTACTGTTCCAACTTTTGTTGAAATGTGTTGGAAGAACCAAAATTGGAAATAGGGCCCTATCATACCCGACGCAATGAGGTGTAAAATGTGTTTGGTGTGATTGTGATTTTCATACCAGCGCAACCCTAATTTTCACGTTTTGCGCCACGTTGTTTAAATAGCAAATCCATTTGCGGCACTTTGTGGACTCATGGGTGTGCTGGTCTTGAAAAGAGGTGTGTTGAAGCGCATTGTTGGAGCGTTTCTATTTTGAGGAACTGAAATAGACCGCTCCATTGACCAACTAAAAGCAGCTCTAAAGACCAGCACAGACCGCGTTAGTAATGCAGCTTTTTTCAGTGTATACAGGACAATTAGTATTTGCATAATGTTATTATTATTAGCAGTATTCTTTATTATATGCTTGTTCATATTTGTTTTAATAAAAACTAGGGCTGTCAATTGATTAAAAAAATTAACTAATTAATCACACTTTTTTTGTGATTAATCATGATTAATCACGAATCAAAAAAAAAAAAAAATCCAAAATACAGGCATTGCAAATATGGAAATTGGAAAATTACAATAATAATAAAGTATTGAATACAAACAATTCATCACCTTAGAATTATAAGGTTCTATCTGACATTTTTGTCAAAATTGAGTTATTGACATATTCTTATTAAATAACAACTTATTTACATTATGGGATGTTTTTTATAAGTTGTTTACATTTTAAGACGTTTTATAAAAAAAAACTAAACAAAAAAAAAAACTAATGTTACACACATACTGTTTGCTATGCAAAAACTTTGAAGCTCAATATCTCAAAATCAATCAGAACGCAGACAGAACATTATAATTCCAAGGTGAGTAATTGTACTCATTGTAAAGTTGTATTGCGAGTTGAAAACCTTAATTATAAAGTAGAAACAATTTTGCCTAGTCCTCCTTAACATTTAGCCAGTTGCAGTCTATTGACATTATCGGGGGACAACACACACACACACACACACACACACACACACACACACACACACACACACACACACACACACACACACACACACACACACACACACACAGAGAGAGAGAGATAGAGAGAGAGAGAGAGAACGCGCAGCACAGCGCACTCCCTTCAGATCATCAAGATGCACGATCGCGTTGATCAAAGTTTGCTTAAACTAAGCGTTCTTAAAGTGTGGCTGTATTTCTCAAGCAAGGATTCTGACACAGCAAAGCAGACGCTTTACAAAAGTTGCGTGTAGGGGGGAAACACGTCAAACTTAATGAAACATTTGAGGGCGCTTGGAGTCAACTTAGAGAGGAATGGGCTGTCTTTGACAGCTTGCGACATCATCTGCCACTTTCACTGAGTACATTTACATGGATCCATATTATCCTTTATCCATATTTCTTTACACATTAAACACACGCAGGGCCGGAGCAAGCTAAACTGGCGCCCTCAACCCGGAAGTGAAATAGAAAGTTACCGGTTTGCGGATGAAAGTGAGAACCGGGAGGGAGCAGGTGGGAGTCGAAATGAGATGAACGTGAGGACAGGGGGGTTCGCTCACTATTCTGGCACCCAAGGCGGTCGCCTCTATGGAAGCGCTGGCCCTGAACACACATCGGCCACAACAGGAAATAAAAAAGCCTGCAACTGCGTCAAATGCGTTATTTTTTTTAAACGCGTTAAATAGTTCAAATTAATCACGTGCGTTAACCTGCTAATTTTGACAGCTCTAATAAAAACTAGTTTAGATTTGTCCATATGTGGGTTTGAGACGTCTGCATCACCATATGGGGAATAAGAACAGGACGTGTGCTTGGATATAACTCAGTTTTTTGACCACACTTCGTTATTATTGATCATTTATTCGTTTGCTGGAAATTAGAACTGAATTTACAAATAGTTTTGACACACATCTTTGCGCTTAACAAACTAAAACAAATATGTAGGCTAATGGATGTCTTCAGTGGAGTGAGTTTCCTTACTCCACGAAAGTAAAGGAGTAAAGAGTAAAGAGAAAGTAAAGAGGCTGAATGGAGGAGGCTCGTTCTTTATCCTCGCGCTGCAGATGGTCTCTTTAACTGTTTTCTCTCTAGTGAAGCGTTCAGTTTTTCCTCTTATAAAGTCCGCCATGTAAATAGTAAATGCACCATGACGCAACACATCTGACTCTTAAAGGGAATGTGAGATGAGACTCTGATTGGTTTAATGCAGGTTATGCTCAAAACACATCCAGAACTCATTAACCTCTTATGTGGACAGCACATTTTTAGCTCTTAAGTGGCTATTTAAAATACTTTGTATGTTTTATATTTTGTTACAGGCATACAGTGTCATCCTGCAACTGTTTTGCAGCATATGAAATGTCCCAAACCTTATTTTTAACTGTTCAAAATGGGGAAAAAAATGTTGTTTTTACTCTCTGATAGTCAAAGCAAGTTTCTAAAAAAATTTCTATGTTATATATGCATTGAAAATTTTTAGGAAAAAGTGTTTTATGTAAATTGGGACCTCGAGTCCACATATATAAACATAATTTTTCTCTAAAAGTACATTATATCAAAAGATGATACTTAGATTTTTATTCGGTAACACTTTATTTTGATGGTCCATTTGAGTATTAGTAGACTGTCTGATTAATATCTGTTGATACTGACATTTAACAGTCCTTCAACAGACATTTAACTGACTATAAGAAACTGTGCAAGTACATGTCAACTTACACTAACCCTAACCCCAACCCCAACCCTAACCCCAACCTAACAATCTACTTATAATCTACTGAGAATTAGTTGCAATGTAACCTAAATTGAACAAACGGACCGTCAAAATAAAGTGTGACCTTTTATTCTAATTAGGTTCCAATAAGCCCAAATAGCAAAGAGAAATAAAAAATGCATGTAAAAAAACAGCTTGGGCCTTAAGAGGTTAAGAGAATGAGCACAACCCTGTAAGACCACGCGCCAGGGCTCACAGCGTATTTATCCATCCTTAAAATAGCAAACGTGGATTCTGACATGCCCTTAGTTCTTTTGTACCATGCACTTTAGACTTTGTGCTAAGATCATTAAAATAGTGTTTATTTTGAAAAAAACAAACAAACAATAAAAATCACGAGGAACACATTAAATAATGTTTGTCTGCTATTAAACACAAGTCAAAGTAAATTTAGAAATCACTACTTTCTTTTTTTATTTGTGTTTTCCATACTGTCCCAACTTTTTCTGATTTGGGGTTGTAGTAGTAGTGCCTATAACAAACAAGGACAAACACATGTAAGACGAAATAAGAAAGATGACATGAAATTAAACAGACAAGAAAGTAAACACACATAGCTAACAGCTCAAAACATAATAAAAACACATCCTCCCATTACAGCAGCACAGTCTGGCCTTTAGATACAGACTCAGCGGTTAATAAAAGCCCTCCCCGGTTTACCGCTCATGCTAACAACCTTCACCCTCCGCTCAGGCAAACGCTCTGTGTGTGTATGTGTGTGTGTGTGTGTTTGTTGGAGCAGAAGGCATTGTGGGTAAACACTGTGGGCTTTTCTCAAGAGGACAGACAAGGGTCAGACTGGTTGAAGAGTCCAGCACACCAGAACAGATCTGTAAATAAACCAGTACTCCTCACAAAACCTGACGGAGGAAAAACGCTGAGCTACACGACTCTGATGGAAAGGTCATATACAGTATTTTTGGCTTGAACTAGAGATTATGGTTCTGGATGATTATGATTAAGGACTTTACTACAGATTCTGACCAAATTATATTGGTGTGAGTTGGATATTTTGTGTGAAGGAGTTTTAAATTTTTCTGAATGGTTGCTAGGTAGGGGTGGTGCAGTGGTGCAGTGGGTAGTGCTGTCGCCTCACAGCAAGAAGGTCACTGGTTCAAGTCCTGGGGTGCGTTTCCCAAACAACGACGTAACTCGTGGCTGAACTATCATAGTGCGATGCATCGTTTGGAAAAAAAAGATGTAGTGATGAGTGTTTCCCAAAACCGGTAGTTTCTCTGTCGCAGATCCAACGCTTGAACCATGTTAGTTATAACGTAAAACGCCCATAATGATGCTCTAAACGGGGTGGAGTAACTTTTTTAGAGAACAACCCCATCATTTCTTTGTGCAAATTATATTGTTTTACACAAACACACATTTAAAATAAAATCCAATATTCATTCATTCATTCATTCATTTTCTTGTCGGCTTTGTCCCTTGCGGGGTCGCCACAGCGGAATGAACCGCCAACTTATCCAGCACGATTTTACGCAGCGGATGCCCTTCCAGCCGCAACCCATCTCTGGGAACTTCCACACACACATTCACACTCATACACTATGGACAATTTAGCTTACCCAATTCACCTGTACTGCATGTCTTTGGACTGTGGGGGAAACCGGAGCACCCGGAGGAAACCCACGCGAACCCAGGGAGAACATGCAAACTCCACACAGAAACGCCAACTGACCCAGCCCAGCCGAGGTTCGAACCTGCGACCCAGCGACGTTCTTGCTGTGAGGCAACAGCACTACCTACTGCGCCACTGGGTTGCCAAAATCCAATATTAGTTTTGGTAAAAGCATGCACTCGCTTTCCATATTATTTAAAATAAATGTAAATGGCACATATAGGGCCAATGTTTGCTTTACTAATATTATTGAGAAGTTGAACATTACATATTCTATTCTAAAACATAAAATCACTTACAAAAGCTAACACTACTCTAATATCATATATAAATCATATAAATAAATAAATAAATAATGAGGCGATTGATTATAAATATATTTACCTTAATAATAATATTAATAATGATGATGATGATGATGATCATTATTATTATTATTATTATTATTATTATTTAGGATATTGTCTATTTATTGAAAAGAAAAATTACAATTTGACACATGCAAACCACAGCAGAAAGTTCTAACCAGCAGACCCATGTCATATACAGCAGAGAAACTTAAAACCCACTATAAAATAAAAGAATTAACGTATGCTATGTTTTTTATTTTCACAAGCTTTGGAGAAGTAACATAATTTCCGTTTTTAAATAAACCTATAGCTTTCGCATGAGGCTGTGTTCAAAATGATATCAATGTTTTCAAAGTGCACTGCGAAGGGAGCACAATTGTAAACATGAAGATCGCTAAAACTGAACTGTAAAAATACTTTGAAAGCAAATTACACCTAAGAGAGATTACCTCAATGCTTTTTTATTTTTAATAATTCCAACTTTGAATGTTAGAATGTTCTAAATGAATAGGCCATAGGGGGGATAAGTGGGAATAGAACACAGCCAGGAACTATGCTTTTAACTACAGCTCCACAGGTGTCATTTCAAGTGCTCAAGTTTGCGACGCAGTTTGCGAATGTTCGTTGGAGCGATGGATTTGGGAAACAGCAAATCAACGAACTATGTTTGTAACGACGGAACTTGCGACCTTAGTTGGCTAACGATGGTTTTGGGAAACGCACCCCTGGCTGGGTCAGTTGGCGTTTCTGTGTGGAGTTTGCATGTTCTCCTCGTGTTGGTGTGGGTTTTCTCCGGATTCTCCGGTTTCCCCCACAGTCCAAACACATGCTCTATAGGGGAATTGGGTACGCTAAATTGGCCATAGTGTGTGTGTGAATTAGAGTGTATGGCTGTTTCCCAGTGATATATGCTGACATATGCTGGATAAGTTGGCGGTTCATTCCGCTGTGGCGACCCCTGATTAATTAAGTGACTAAAGGCTGATTTATACTTCTGCGTCAAGCGCGCACGTATGCTACGGTGCAGCTCAAGCTCTGTGATTGGTCGGCTTGATAGCGCTGACGAGTGTGGGCGGAGGCAAGAGCGTGATTCAGCGAGTGTTTACAAGTGTGAAGTCCTGTGAAGGAGCACCGAATGGAGACTGTTGTTTTGCGTTTACCTTATGATTAAAGTTGTTGCACGTTCGCCGGTTCCCGCCTCAAAATAAGCGAATTTGAGCCACTTGTATATTAAGGAAGCGTTCAGAAAAAACAAAACACCAGTGAAGAAACTCGACACAGAGGAACATAAACACCTACTGCCAGCTAGTGTTTCGGAAGTGTTATTGCAGAGCAACAGAAGTATAAATGCACGACTTCGCGCAAGGCATGCACCGTGGGTCACGCCGATCACTTGACGCAGAAGTATAAACCAGGCTTAAGCCGAAAAGAAAATGAATGAATGGATGAATGAATGGTTGCTGGGTGTTATGGATAGTTGCTAGGGTGTGGCTATGCTGATGCTAGGGTGTTCTGAGTGGTTGCTTGTGTGTTGTGGCTGGTCACTAGCCAGCTGCTAGGGTGTTTTGAGTGGCTGCTAGCATATTCTAAGTGGTTGCTAGGGTGTGTCACAAATATACACAGGAGACCCAAATGCAAGTGAATGCAAGATGATTTATTAATAGAGATGACAAGAGTCACAACTGGTATTGATCTCACCAGATATAGAGGAATTGTGTAGAGCAAGGGTGCTCCTCATAAGGAATCCAACACGCTAAACAGCGGTAATAGTTCATCAGAGCAGCAGATCCGGGGTGAAGTTTCTCAATGATATGGTTGTCATCAGTGCAGGCAGTTGCACCAACATCAATGAAACAGAGACGTGCATAAGGTCCAAATATAACAGACTTATGACGATTCACCACCAGCAGATTTAGCGAGAGTGCCTAACAGGAAGCAGACACAGAGGTGAACAAACAATGGACTGACAAACGCCATCTACAAACACTGAACATATAAAGGCGCGCGGTAATGTGCAACAGCTGTGGTTGAATGCAAACAGCTGAGTGAGATAAGTGGTAACAAGACACGTGATAACCCAGCTGATGATGTAAACACACACACACCATGTGGTGAAGATATACCCAAACAAACACACCCACTTCCCACACACACACACACACACGCATACAAGAAGAACAGATAGATCCACAACCGTGACAGGGTGTTGGAAGGTAGATGCTAGGTTGTCTGTCCATCTCAAATCAACATAATGGATGGTTTAAAAAACCACTCATAAAGACTCCACGTGTTTCATTACCGAATGAAGCTGCATTTTGAAGAATCACTTGAACAAATTGATCAGTGACAAATTCAGTTTAATGGTTGCATTTTGTCACCTGTTTTAATTTATTTAGCGCTTTAACAAAAAAAATAATAACTTAATATTAAACAAATTAAAACATGTATTACTACCTTTACTACAATTATTTATCAATATAAATAAACAAATTACTATTATTTTTCTTATTATCATCACCATCATTCATTCATTCTCCT
>LR812536.1:4888792-4976292 GCA_903798195.1 Danio kyathit | reverse complement strand
TATTCGTCGTTCGATTTTTTTTCTTTTTCAAATATTTCCCAAATGATGTTTAACAGAGCAAGGGAAAAAATAATAATAATGCATTTTTATATTTTATTTGAAATGTTTATTTTGTTTTGTTTTTTAACAAATCCAACTAAATTAAATATATATATATATATAAAATAATAATAATAATAATAATAATACTAATAATAATAATAATAATGCATTGATAAATGTTTACATTTTATACACTATACATTTTTTATGTTTTTATGTTATGTTTTTTACAAAACCAACTTATTATTATTATTAATAATAATAATAGTAATATTAATAATAATATTAACAATAATAATAATAATGATGATATATTAATAATAATAATAATAATAATAATAATAATAATAATGCATTTATAAGTTTTTACATTTTATAGAAATTTTGTTTTAAATGTTTTTTAATGTTTGTTTTATTTAAAAAAAGCAACTTAATAATAATAATAATAATAATAATAATAATATTAATAATAATAATAATAATGCATTTATAAGTTTTTACATTTTATACACTATGCATTTTAAATGTTTTTTTTATGTTTTTTATGTTTTTTTACAAAACCAACTTATTATTATTAATATTTAATAATATTTAATATTATTTAATATTATTATTAATTATTAATAATGATGGTAATAATAATAACAGTAATAATAATACTAATGATAGATTAATGATAATAATTATAATAATAATGCATTTATAAGTTTTTACATTTTATAAAAATTTAGTTTTAAATGGTTTTTTAATGTTTGTTTTATTTTTACAAAACCAACTTAATAATAATAATAATAATAATAATAATAATAATATTAATAATATTAATAATAATAATAATGCATTTATAAATTTTTACATTTTATACACTATACATTTTAAATGTTTTTTATGTTTTTTATGTTTTTTACATAATAATAATAATAGTAATAATAATAATAATAATAATAGTAATAATAATAATAATAATAGTAATAATAATAATAATAATACTAATGATAGATTAATGATAATAATTATAATAATAATGCATTTATAAGTTTTTACATTTTATAGAAAATTTTGTTTAAAATGTTTTTTTAATGTTTGTTTTATTTTTACAAAACCAACTTAATAATAATAATAATAATAATAATAATAATAATAATAATAATAATAATAATGCATTTATAAGTTTTTACATTTTATACACTATACATTTTAAATGTTTTTTATGTTTTTTTTTAAGTTTTTTTACAAAACCAACTTATTATTATTAATAATAATAATAGTAATAATAATAATAATGATAGATTAATGATAATAATTATAATAATAATGCATTTATAAGTTTTTACATTTTATAGAAAAATTTGTTTTAAATGTTTTTTAATGTTTGTTTTATTTTTACAAAACGAACTTAGTAATACTAATAATAATAATGGATTTATCTATTTTTACATTTTATACACTATACATTTACATTTATTTACGTTGTATTTACATCATTTACAGTAGTTTGCATTTTGTTTTATTTTATTTGAATGTAACAAAACCAACTTAATAATAATAATATTTATTTAAAATGTTTATTTTGTTTTATTTTTTACAAATCCAACTGAATAATATTCAATCGTTTTATTTTCGGCTTAGTCCCTTTATTAATCCGGGGTCGCTACAGCGGATTGAACTGCCAACTCATCCAGCACATGTTTTACGCAACGGATGCTCTCCCAACCGCAAACTATCTCTGGGAAACATCCATACACACTCATTCACACTCATACACTACTGTCAATTTAGCCTACCCAATTCACCTGTACCGCATGTCTGGACTGTGGGGGAAACCGAAGCACCCGGAGGAAACCCATGCGAACGCAGGGAGAACATGCAAACTCCACACAGAAACGCCAGCTGACCCAGCCGAGGCTCGAACCAGCGACCTTCTTGCTGTGAGGCGACAGCACTACCTACTGCGTCACTGCGTTGCCAATAATAATAATAATAATAATAACGGTTCATTCCTCTGTGGCGACCCCTGATCAATAAAGAGACTAAGCCGAAATGAATGAATGAATAATAATAATAATGTAGTGTATTGTATTGTAATGTAATGTGTATTTATATAGCGCATTTATTGTGTATGGCCATACACCCAAAGCGCTTCACAATCATGAGGGGGGTCTCTCCACACCACCACCAGTGTGTAGCATCCACTTGGATGATGCGACGGCAGCCACAGGACAACGGCGCCAGTGCGCTCACCACACACCAGCTATTGGTGGAGTGAAGAGACAGTGATAGAGCCAATTCAGTAGATGGGGATTATTAGGAGGCCATGATGGGTAAGTGCCGATTGAGGGACTTTTGCCAGGACTTGCCTAATTACACTAACTTTAACCTAATTAACCTAGTTAAGCCTTTAAACGTCTCTTTAAGCTAAATACTAGTATCTTGGAAAATATCTAGTCAAATATTAGGTGCTGCCATCATGGCAAAGATAAAATAAATCATTTATTAGAAATGAGTTATTAAAACTGTTATGTTTAGAAATTAGTCTATATTTTCACCCCATTTATTATGACCAAAATGCAAGAAATACGAAAAATGCTAAAACTACAACAAATACTCAGTGATACTAAAATAACAAGACAATACCAAGACATGAAAATAATATTGATTATTACATAACAAATGCAAATTAAAACTTAACAATGGATGCATCTGTAAACAAGATGATATTATTATGATTCATAATGACAAAATAAAGAAAACTAAAATCACAAGTGCATTATTACTATTAATAAAAGACTATTGGTCTTGTAAAATTATAATATTATATATTAGTAGGGGTCACACCCCTACTCTTTGCGAGAAGTGCCATGGGATTTTTAATGACCACAGAGAGTCAGGACCTCGGTCTCATCCGAAAGATGATAATAATAATAATGATAATAATAATAACAGGAATAATAATGGATTTATCTATTTGTACATTTTATACACAATTTAAAATTATTGATGTTTTATTAACATTATTTACAATAGTTTGCATTTTATGTTTTATTTTATTTGAACAAAACCAACTTAATAATAATAATAATAATAATAATAATAATAATAATAATAATGGATATATCTATTTTTACATGTTATACACTTTAAATTTTAAATTATTTATGTTTATTTGCATTATTTAGTTTGCATTTTACATGTTTTATTTTGTTTTATTTTAACAAAACCAACTTAATAATAATAATAATAGTAATAATAATAATAATAATAATAATAATAATAATAATAATAATAATAATAATGGATATATCTATTTTTACATTTTATACACTTTAAATTTTAAATTATTTATGTTTATTTAAATTATTTTATTTTGCATTTTACATGTTTTATTTAGTTTTATTTTAACAAAACCAACTTAATAATAATAATAATAATAATAATAATAATAATAATAATAATAATGGATATATCTATTTTTACATTTTATACACTTTAAATTTTAAATTATTTATGTTTATTTAAATTATTTAGTTTGTATTTTACATGTTTTATTTTGTTTTATTTTAACAAAACCAACATAATAATAATAATAATAATAATAATAATAATAATAATAATAACACAGGTATCTATTTTACGTCATGCAGTCTATACATTTTAAATATTTATATTTTATTAACATTATTTAATATAGTTTACTTTTTTTATTATAATTTTACAAGACCAATAGTCTTTTATTATCAGTAATAATGCACTTGTGATTTTAGTTTTCTTTATTTTGTCATTATGAATCATAATAATATCATTATATTTACAGATGCATCCATTGTTTAGTTTTAATTTGCATTTGTTATGTAATAATCAATGTTATTTTCATGTCTTGGTACTGTCTTGTTATTTTAGTATCACTGAGTATTTGTTGTAGTTTTAGCATTTTTTGTATTTCTTACATTTTGGTCATAATAAATGGGGTGAAAATATAGACTAATTTCTAAACATAACAGTTTTAATAATTCATTTCTAATAACTGATTTATTTTATCTTTGCCATGATGACAGCACCTAATATTTGACTAGATATTTTCCAAGATACTAGTTTTCAGCTTAAAGAGACATTTAAAGGCTTAACTAGGTTAATTAGGGTAAAGTTAGTGTAATTAGGCAAGTCATTGTATAACAGTGGTTTGTTCTGTAGACAATTCAAAACAAATATTGCTTAAGGGAGCTAATAATATTGACCTTAAAATGGGTTTAAAAAAATAAATAAACTGCTTTTATTTAAGCCAAAATAAAACAAATAAGACTTTCTCCAGAAGAAAAAACATTATAGGAAATACTGTGAAAAATTCCTGAATCTGTTAAACATCATTTGGGAAATACTTACAAAAGAAAAACAAATTTACAGGAGGGCGAATAATTCTGGCTTCTACTGAATCTGTAAGAGCACAGTGTTGAGTGACGTGTGATCTGGATGTGAGCAGCTGTGTTTGAGCTGACAGTGAATATTTACAGCTCAGCTTTGGATTTACCGTGGTTTTACTGCTGGACGACGGCAGGTGTTTATCAGCAGCTCTTTGTGTTTTGTGTTTGATGTTAAATGAAGATCTGCTTTCTGATATCAGCACAACAGCGGCAAACGTTCAGATCCTCCTTCATTTGAATAATGCAGACAGATGTCATTAATGACATTTATTATTATCAGCGTTTGGAAAACATATGAAGCTTTTGTGTAAATACAGACGGTCTCTCAGAGTCTTCAGATCATGTAAAGCACTGTATTTACTCTGCACAATCTAATATTCACAGATAATCATGCCTTGTGATATAACGTCACACTGATGAGGAATATTCAGACAGAAATAAAGTACATCTGGTATCTGCTATATTATGGAGGCGGCGCAGTGGTGCAGTGGGTAGCGCAGTCGCCTCACAGCAAGAAGGTCACTGGTTCAAGTCCTGGCTGGGTCAGTTTGTGTTTCTGTGTGGAGTTTGCATGTTCTCCCTGTGTTGGCGTGGGTTTCCTCCGGGTGCTCTGGTTTCCCCCACAGTCCAAACACATGCGCTATAGGTGAATATAATGAACTGAATTGGCGATAGTTTATGAGTTTTTAAGTTCCACTTTGGTGTCTATAAAGGGAATAAATGGACTAATGCCGAGTTAAGACTGCATGATTTTAGCCCTGATTTTGACTCGCCGACAGGTTTTGAGAAATCGCCAACAGATGCCTGAAATCACAGGCAAATCGGTGCTCATGCACGCGAGTGACAATCACACAGTGTGATTTGAAAGAATCGCAGATGAGTCGCTGATGCCCATGAGATATTTGGCTTGCTAAATATCTGGAGCTGTCGGCGAATCAAATCATGCCATGTGAAATGAGTTTTGACTGAAAATAACATCCGCGATCACCTACAGCCAATGAAGGGGCAGCATCCACTAGTGTGCCTGCAGGCCAGCGGGAGGATAGGAGAGAAGTTAAAAGCGCTCCTTTTCAGTTTATTTGGACCCAAGAAATGGAGGAAAAAGTAGCAGAAATTTGGAAGGAGCACTGTGTCTGTTTGACGTGTCATGTGAGCATGATCACAACCGGGTCAAAAAAGAAAAAAAGTTGAGGAGAGATTGTTAATTTCCTTCAAACCCAGGTGAGCAAATATGTAATTTTTTTGCCCCATTAAAGGCTTCTTTCTCGTTATGTAGTTAATAATAAAAGATATACTACGTGTGTTTGGTTGTGAAACGTAGTTTGGACAAAGTTGTCGGCGATTCTTCCTATGGTAAAGTCATGCAGTGTGAAATCCCCTGTCGCCGAAACATCTTGCAGTGTAAACAAAGCATTGACAAAACGCTAGCCCAGAGAGTCATTCAGTGTGAAAACATCTGTGACACGACTACTTGTAAAACCATGCAGTCTGAACTCGGCATATGCTGAAGGAAAATGAATGAAGGAAGTATTATTATTAGTACATTATTATTACATGAATATTATGTATAATTATACTTATATTATTATATATTATATTTCAAAATTAAAATTGAGTATTATTTTAGGTTTTACATTTTGTTTTTTTGTTTTCACAATTTTCATTCATTTTCTTTTCGGCTATGACCCTTTATGAATCTGGTAAACTTCACACAGAAATGCCAACTGACCTAGCCGGGGCTCAAACCAGTGACCTTCTTGCTGTGAGGCGATTGTGCTACCCACCGCGCCACCGTGCTGCCCCTTCACAATTTTTATTATGAATATTTTATTTTTTTACATAAATATGTAAGGTTGATTATATAGAAATTTTGTCATTTTTATGTTTATATGAAGCGTTCAGATGCAAAAACCTCTAAATGCCGTCTGAAATTTTCTCCTAAAATGAGAATTTTTCTCAACCTCCTATGTTCATGTTTAGTTATGTCACTTGAAAGGCAATGAAAAGAACTTGTCCGTTACTATAAATGTAAAATTACTGAGCCAACACACAAGAGTTGGTGAAAAATGCTAATTTTAGAAGAAAATATCAAATGGCTTTTAGAGGTTTTTGCACCTAAACTCTTCATATATATACAGTATATATACAGTTGAAGTCAGAATTATTAGCCCCCCTTTGAATTTTTTTTTCTTTTTTTAATATTTCCCAAATGATGTTTAACAGAGCAAAGAAATTTTCACAGTATGTCTGATAATATTTTTTCTTCTAGAGAAAGTCTTATTTGTTTTATTTCGGCTAGAATAAAAGCAGTTTTTAATTTTTTTAAAAACATTTTAGGGAAAAAATAGCCCATTTAAGCTATATGTTTTTTCGATAGAACAAACCATCATTATACAATAACTTGCCTAATTACCCTAACCTGCCTAGTTAACCTAATTAACCTAGTTAAGCCTTTAAATGTCACTTTAAGCTGTATAGAAGTGTCTTAAAAAATATCTAGTGAAATATTATTTACTGTCATCATGACAAAGATAAAATAAATCAGTTATTAGAAATGATTTATTAAAACTATTATGTTTAGAAATGTGTTGAAGAAATCTTCTTTCCGTTAAACAGAAATTGGGGAAAAAATTAAACAGGATGGCTAATAATTCAGGGGGGCTAATAATTCTGACTTCAACTGTATATATATATATATATATATATATATATATATATATATATATAGACTATCTGGTAATTTACTATTTTTTTTACTTTTAATAATTTTTTGTTATGTTTTTGTCATTTATTTTGAGTTTTTTTAATAAAAAATTAAAATAGAATCACAAAAAAAAGTAAATTACTAAATAGTGTTAAAGAGCATTAAAAAAATAAAAACATTAACAATATGCATATAGTCAATAATTAATTGTTATATAAAAAACTAATTAAAACAACTAAACATAAAAAACTAAACAAAAAACTCATAATAAATAACAACAAACACAAAACAAAATTACTAGTTTGTTTATTTTTATGTGTTTTAAATATTTTTATATATAATGTTATTTACATGTTACCGTTTATTTTCTAGTCATTTTGTTATGTGTGTTTGGCGTATTCTCATTATTCATTTTATGTTTTTTTTGTTGCTTTCCTATACAACAGTTTACTATTTTTTATTTATTTATTTATTTTTTGTCATTGGTATTATTTCTAATATTACTTCTAGGTTACATTTTTAGACATTTTGATTCTCTTTTATTAATTTTATTAGGCCTATCAATGAAACACAGTCATGAACTCTAACAGTCAGATGTGGACAAACACAGACTGACAGACTCTTAATAACTGAGAAGGAGACCTGAACTGTACAGTCAAGGTGATTTTCATCAAACCTTAATCATATTATCTTACCATTATCACAGATTTCATGTTCATGCTTTCTGCTGTAGAGCTGATATGCAGAGGATATTCTATTATACTTTTATATGATCTATTTATGCTTTTTATGAACCACAGGAGATTCATTCATTTATTCATTCATTCATTTTTTGGCTTACTCTCTTTATTAATGAGGGGTCACCACAGCGGAATGATTTTACCATGTTTTACGCAGCGGATGCCCTTCCAGCCGCAATCCAACACTGGGAAACACCCATACACTCTTGCATTCACACTCATACACTACGACCAACTTGGTTCATTCAATTCACCTATAGCGCTATATATTTTTTTGTCATGTGTATTTTTTAATAGTATTTCTAAGTTACATTTTTACATTCTGAGTTTTTTTTTTTTTTTGTCATTTTATATTATTTTTTATTAGTTTTATTAAGCCTTGAAATGAAACCACAAATCATTCAACTATTTCAAAAATAAAATAGCCGTTTCAGGATAAATATGTGTCATTATGCAAATATTTTGATATTTTATTATACTTCATATTGTCACAGTGGACCAATCACAGTATACTGTAGTGTTCCATATATGGTCGCAGTGCTGCCACTTCCTGTGTGTCTGTCTGATTGGATTGGTTTGTTTTGGAAATTTAAATTATGGTCATTTTATTGTCGTGTCTTATTTTTTATATTATTTTTTTTGTTACATTTTTACATTCTGAGGTTTTTTTTTTTTTTTTTTGTCATTTCATGTTTTTTATTAGTTGTTTATTAGGCCTTAAAATGAAACCGCATATCATTTAACTATTTCAAAAATAAAATATCAGTTTCGGCATAAATATGCATCATTATGCAAATATTTTTATATTTTATTTTAGTGTATATTGTTGCAGTGGACCAATAACAGCATGCTGCAGTGTTCCATATATGGTCGTTGTGCTGCCACTTCCTGTGTGTGTCCGCTTGGGTTGGTTTGTTTTGGAAGTATAATTTATTATAGTTTTGTTCACATGTATTATTTTTAATATTATTTCCAAGTTACATTTTATTGTCATTTTCTATATATTTTTATTAGTTTTATTAGGCCTTGAAATTAAACCGTAAATCGTTCAACTGATTCAAAAATAAAATATCAGTTTTGGCATAAATATGCATCTTTATGCAAATATTTAGATATTTTATTGTTCTGCACAATGTTACAGTGGACCAATCACAGCATACTGTAGTGTTCCATATATTGGCAAAGTGCTGTCACTTCCTGTATGTCTGTTTGCTTGGATTGGTTTGTCTTGGAAATTTAAATAATGTTTATTTTGGTGTGTTTTTTGTCATGTGAATTATTTTTAATAATACTTCTAAGTTACATTTTTAGTTTTGTTTTATTTGTTTATTAGTTTTATTAGGCCTTGAAATGAAACCACAAATCATTAAACTATTTCAAAAATAAAATACCCGTTTCAGGATAAATATGTGTCATTATGCAAATATTTTGATATTTTATTATACTTCATATTGTCACAGTGGACCAATCACAGTATACTCTAGTGTTCCATATATGGTCGCAGTGCTGCCACTTCCTGTGTGTCTGTCTGATGGGATTGGTTTGTTTTGGAAATTTAAATTGTGGTCATTTTATTGTCGTGTCTTATTTTTTATATTATTTTTTTAGTTACGTTTTTACATTCTGAGTTTTTTTTTTTTGTCATTTCATGTTTTTTATTAGTTGTTTATTAGGCCTTGAAATGAAACCGCATATCATTTAACTATTTCAAAAATAAAATATCAGTTTCGGCATAAATATGCATCATTATGCAAATATTTTTATATTTTATTTTAGTGTATATTGTTGCAGTGGACCAAACACAGCATGCTGCAGTGTTCCATATATGGTCGTTGTGCTGCCACTTCCTGTGTGTGTCCGCTTGGGTTGGTTTGTTTTGGAAGTATAATTTATTATAGTTTTGTTCACATGTATTATTTTTAATATTATTTCCAAGTTACATTTTATTGTCATTTTCTATATATTTTTATTAGTTTTATTAGACCTTGTAATTAAACCGTAAATCGTTCAACTGATTCAAAAATAAAATATCAGTTTTGGCATAAATATGCATCTTTATGCAAATATTTTGATATTTTATTGTTCTGCACAATGTTACAGCATACTGTACTGTTCCATATATGGTCGTAGTGCTGCCACTTCCTGTATGTCTGTTTGCTTGGATTGGTTTGTCTTGGAAATTTAAATAATGTTTATTTTGGTGTGTTTTTTGTCATGTGAATTATTTTTAATAATACTTCTGTTACATTTTCAGTTTTGTTTTATTTGTTTATTAGTTTTATTAGGCCTTGAAATGAAACCGCAATCTATTTCAAAAAACAAAATATCAGGATCGATACAAATATAAAGCAGAACAGGGTCATTATGCATATATTTTGATATTTTATTATTCTGCACAATGTCACAGTGGACCAATCACAGCATGCTGCAGTGGTCCATATATGGTCGTAGTGCTGCCACTTCCTGTGTGTCTGTCTGCTGGGCTTGGTTTGTTTTGGTAGCTTGTTTGTTTGTTTTGCACTGGTGTTATTAAGTCAGTCTGTTATATACAGTATATACAGTAGCAGAAGTAAAGAGTATACAGCTGTCAGAATCTGCTTCTGGATTAACAGCAGGTTTTCCTCAATCCTCTCTGACCTTTACGCTGTGGTCAGTATCACACTCGGCTGCTGTATCAGTGTATGTGTGTGTGTGTTTTCATCTTCTCTGACAGCTGTGGTTGTTTGCTCTTATGAAACACGCTTTCCTCTCCTCTGCCATACTCTCAGGGGAAAGTTTGAGTGTTCAGAGGAAGAGTTTATTTTTTAAGTCAACATGAAATTAAAATCTGGCTGGGTCATTTGGCATTTCTGTGTGGAGTTTGCACGTTGGCGTGGGTTTTCTCCAGGTGCTCTGGTTTCACCCACAGTCCAAACACATGCACTATAGGGGAATTGAATAAGCTAAATTGTCCGTAGTGTATGTGTGTGAATGCAAGAGTGTATGGGTGTTTCTCAGTGATGCGTTGGGGCTGGAAGGGCATCCACTGATGATGATAATGATAATAATAATAATAATGATGAGGATGATGATGATGATAATACTAACTTGTTTTAGTTTCCTATTTCATTTTCATTTAGTTCTTTCTTTTCTTTTGATATATAAAATCAGCTTTTTAAACACAAAAACAGCTTTTTTGGCATGTTTTGCAATAGTTTTACTGCCAGTTCATGATGATAAGCCTGTTTTTCAGGGTGTTCACAGAAAAAATCTTAAAATATATAACATTTCAAAAACAAAATTTTAGGCCTTAAAAAGTCTTAAATTCATTGAAATATTGTGTCATAGGCCTTAAATCATTCAATCATCAACAGGTCTTAATTTTCTTATGTTCATGTAAAGCTACCCAACAACCATCTAATCACCAACAATCCATCTCAATAAATCTGTTGTTTATTAACTCTGTTTACAGTCACACTTTATTTTGATGGTCAGTTTGTTGAATTTAAGTTACACTGCATCTACATGCCAACTAATTCTCATTAGATTATAAGTAGACTGTTAGGTTGGGGTTAGGGTTGGGGTAAGTTGTACTTGCAAAGTTTCCTATAGTCAGTTAATTGTCTTAGCAGCAGTATCAACAGATATTAAGCAGACAGTCTGCTAATACTCAAATGGACCATCAAAATAAAGTGTTACCCTGTTTACTAATATGGTTTATTTGTAAAGTTTGTATTATTATTATTTTTTATTCTAATGTATTTATAGCTACATGGTGAAGACACTGAACTAGACAGACTGTTGTGCATACATTTAGTTTATTAAAGTATTCAAATCTTGTCCGTTGGAAAAACAGGCCATTAGAACAATTTCTTAGCATTCAGCAATGTATAAGTCAAAAATTTTATTCATGATGGTCTTAAAAGGTCTTCAATTTGACTTGAACCCTGCAGCTCTGTACATTTGAATGTCCACATGTCTAACTGTTGTGTAACTCAGTGTTGTTGACTTGTTTGTTTGTTTTTTTCCCTTCATTTGCAGAACACGACAAGCATCGTCTCTGCAAGAGCACCGAGTACATGAATCTGCACTTCAAAGTCAAGTGGTTCTACAACGAGTACGTGCGCGAGCTGCCTGCGTTTAAGGGCGTCCCTCCAGAGTATTCACTGTGAGTTTACTTCATCACTGGCTTACATTGCTCACACAAGTTCACTACACACAAGTTCACTAGATTTTTTGGTAACACTTTAGTTTAGGTCATGATGGTGTATATGCACACACTTTTAATTTTCAGTCAGCCTGCCCAAGTGCTTTGAGTGAACTGGCTTGATGTTACAAAATCGCCATGTTTAAGATCTGACTTCTTTAAAAATCAATGATCTTCACTGCCTGATTGATATACAATATAAAGTGGGTTTCAGAATCTACAAGAAGCTCTGCATTAAACTACATTGTTCTGCACCATGTTTTTAAAAGATGGAAATTTATTTTACCCTAGTATTTTTAATGGAGTTTCTGCGCTAACCTGCTGCCTCTGACGGCGCTTGCATTTAAACGGTCTTTCATCTCGTTTTACGCTTGAACAACTAAATGAATGCTTAAAGGTGCAGTAGGTGATCTGCCAAAATGCTAACCAGTTAGCATAATATCTTTAAAACACAGTCCTACTCCTGCCGTCCAAAGCCATGCCTTCTGATATCATGAATGAAGGTGCACCTTAAAGATGACAGTAGACAACCCACTAGATCATGTCATCTCGAAAACTTTATAGTGCTTTATAATACTACAATTCTGATCGAAAAACTGTATTATATCTAGCATGTTTTCAGTTGTGTAGCAAGTAGGGATGCAACGATTAACCGATTGCACTATTAACCGTGATTTAATTCGTCAAGGTTAATTAATCATGAAGGCTTCTCAACACCGCGGCAAGGAACAAAACTGCTGCAATTAAAAGTTATGCCAACTGTGCACTAGTTTAAAGTTCCGAGCTTGTACACCAAAGTTACCACACACGCACACATGGTTTCACTGTGACAGATGCTACTAGCTAGGGCCATTCACGTTTTGCATCTTTTGCACGTGCAAATTCGTTTCCAATGGAGGCGCATGGCTTGCGCTCGCATATTAGGAGTGACGTGTGCGCGCCGCAACACACTTGCACTTTCTGTACACATTTCTACTCGCATTCAAAAACCAAGAAAAATACAAAATGAAAATACCAAACATTTTTGTAATACAGTTGATCAAAAGTGCCTTTCAGACAGACATCCAGCAGTCTTTGACTACATTTGTTCTCTTTAAAAGGTAAATACTTACATTTACATGAGAAATAATTATAATAGATTTACATCAGACAAATACTGTTTGTTTATTTGTTTATTTCTTTTATTATTTCTTTATTATTTCTTTATTTATTATTATTTCTTTCTTTATTTATTTGTTTGTTTGTTTATTTTTGTTATTTATTTGTTATTTATTTATTATTTATTTATTTATTTATTTGTTTGTTTGTTTGTTTGTTTATTTATTTTTGTTATTTATTTGTTATTTATTTGTTTATTATTTATTTATTTATTATTTGTTTATTTTTTTTTACTTTATTTGTTTGTTTTTTATTTGTTTGTTTGTTTATTATTTATTTATTTGTTTATTTATTTATTTATTTATTTATTTATTTATTTATTTATTTATTTATTTATTTATTTATTTATTTATTATTTATTTGTTTGTTTATTTATTTATTTATTTATTTATTATTTATTTATTTGTTTGTTTATTTAATTCTTTTATTTATTTATTTATTTATTATTTTTTGTTTATTATTTGTTTATTTATTATTTATTTAATATTTGTTTATTTATTATTTGTTTATTTATTATTTGTTTTTTAATATTTATTTATTTATTATTTATTTGTTTGTTTATTTAATTCTTTATTATTTATTTATTTATTTATTTTTGTTTATTATTTGTTTATTTATTATTTATGTATTATTTGTTTATTTATTATTTGTTTATTTATTATTTGTTTATTTATTATTTATTTGTTTGTTTATTTATTATTTATTTGTATGTTTGTTTATTTAATTCTTTATTATTTATTTATTTATTATTTATTTATTTATTCATTTATTTTTGTTATTTATTTTTAGTTTAAAATTATTACTTGTTTAAATGTCAGAAACTTTTTTCACTTATTTTTAAGTCCAAAGAGAAATGGTCTATTGTTTGTTTTTTATTATTATTTTGTGTTGTACAGTATTAATTGGTTACTGAGCAGCAATAAATAAGGCTTTAAAATATAAGGAGTTTTCATGTGATTTTAGAAACTAGTAGTTTTGAAATCAATGAATGCATAATAACCGTGAAACCGGTGATCATTCCTCAGACTATAATCATACAACCCAAAACTATAATCGTTGCATCCCTAGTAGCAAGCAAAACTTGTCATAATGTGCAATATTTCATGCATGCAAGGATCGCTGGTCTCACTCTCTCATGCACTATGTCCTAATGCGACTCTGCTTAGTGGTTGACTGGCGGCGTGCAGGAACTACACTTATTATTAAGCTGTACTTACATGATATTCCAGACTGATATTTCAGAGAAGCTGATAAACAGGCTGTCATTGTTCAGAAATGACCCAATGTGAATATAATAGCAACTTCAGCTCAGTAAGGCAGGCTAGGCGGAATAGCACTATTTACTAATGTTTTGTTGTTAAACTAAATATAAATCTACATTATCGATGTAAAAAGTCCCTTATGAAACGGAAAATAGTCTAACAAAGTCAGAATTATTAGCCCCGCTTTGAATTTTTTTTCTTTTTCAAATATTTCCCAAATGATGTTTAACAGAGCAAGAAAAATTTCACAGTATGTCTGATAATGTTTTTTTTTCTGCAGAAAGTCTTATTTGCTTTATTTTGGCTAGAAATAAAAGCAGTTTTTAATTTTTTAAACACCATTTTAAGGTCAAAATTATTAGCCCCTTTAAGCTATATATTTTTCTGATAGTCTACAGAACAAACCATCATTATACAATAACTTGCCTAATTACCCTAACCTGCCTAGTTAACCTAATTAACCTAGTTAAGCCTTTAAATGTCACTTTAAGCTGTATAGAAGTGTCTTGAAAAATATCTAGTCAAATATTATTTACTGTCATCATGACAAAGATAAAATAAATCAGTTATTAGAGATGAGTTATTAAAACTATTATGCTTAGAAATGTGTTGAAAAAATCTTCTCTCTGTTAAACAGAAATTGGGGAAAAAAATAAACAGGGGGCTAATAATTCTGACTTCAACTGTATATATATATATATATATATATATATATATATATATATATATATATATATATATATATATATATATATATATATATATCCCAAATGATGCACAGGTTCAGGAATTTTTCACAGTATTTCCTATAATATTTTTTCTTCTGGAGAAAGTCTTATTTGTTTTATTTCGGTTAGAATAAAAGCAGTTCTTAATTTTTTAAAACTATTTTAAGGTCAATATTATTAGCCTCCTTAAGCAATATTTGTTTTGGATTGTCCCCAGAACAAACCACTGTTATACAATGACTTGCCTACTGTAATCACCCTAACTTGAACCTAATTAACCTAGTTAACCCTTTAAATATCACTTTAAGCTAATAATTCTGACTTCAACTGTATGTAAAACTTGTGGCACAAGCTTGCGTTTCCAGTCTGCCGCATTCACATGCATGTGAATGGAAGTCAATGGGAAAAAAATGACTATGGAATGCAACAAGTGAGCTGATCCGTCCATTCATAAGCATCATTCATCTGCAGACACACGCTGGCCTCTGATTGGCTGCTGTCTGCTGTCAGAAAGTCACTCATTCATTACTGTGAGTTATGAGTGTGGAGAGGCGGGATGACAGACGGGACCAGCTGTCAATCAAAAATCAGCTCCAGGACAATTGATTTACCATGAGAAAGAGATCATTTTAACATGAGCGACTTGGGGAGTGGGTAACAGTACACTTGCTGAACGTTTATGAGGATAAATGAATGGATTCATTTTAAAATGAATATGATTTATTGCATTTAGTGCATGTTTTTAAGGTAAGTCATTTCAAACAACTGATATGGGCTGAATTTAAACAAACACACTAAATGTAATAATGTTCAACTCAATTTGTTTGATTAATTCAGCCCATATCAATTGTTTGCAACTACTTACCATAAAAAAACATAGTAAATCCAATGAATCATTTTTTTCAGTTTAGATATTCCCACAACATCCAGTCACAAATTACAAATAAGAAATCACTGTTAAAAAAAACATGATGTGTAGATGAAAACACAGGCTGCGCTCCTTTTCTGTCAATGTGTGGTTTTGGAAATGTTCACAAACAGAAATCCAGATGCATATTTAAGATAGCGTGCTGAATGTGATCATATTACTCCACAGAGCAAATGATTGTTTACCGAACACGAGTGAAATGTTTGCAGAACCCGAGGAGATGTTTATAATGTTGGTACATCTCAAATATAGTCTGTTGTTCAGTATATCTGTACTGCAGCAGATTTTGTAAAGGTTTTTCTCATTTGTTCAAGACTGTAATTACATTTTAAACACATTTTAATATATCTAAACTGTTCTTTACAAAACAATATAATATAATATAATATAATATAATATAATATAATACAATACAATACAATACAATACAATACAATATAATATAATATAATATACTATAATATAATACAGTATAATATATTATAATATAATATAATAAATATAATATAATATAATATTATGTAATATAGTATAATATAATATAGACTCACATACATAAAGCACAAAACTATAGCAACTAAATTACTAAAAGATAATCAAATGTAACCTGAAATCGAACTTTTTTTAAATGTCTATTTTAATTTTGAAATTTTAATTAGCTATTATTATTCAATTTTAACTTTCCTTTAATTTCTGAACCTAAATTCTGCGAGTAATAGCAAAAAAAATAATAATGAAAAGAAAAAAGGACATAGATTTAATTTAATTTAATTTAATTTAATTTAATTTAATTTAATTTAATTTAATTTAATTTTATTTAATTTTATTTTATTTTATTTTATTTTATTTTATTTTTTTATTTTATTTTATTTTATTTTATTTTATTTTATTTTATTATTAATTTAGTTTAGTTTAGTTTAGTTTAGTTTAGTTTAGTTTAGTTTAGTTTAGTTTATTCATTCATTCATTCATTTTCTTGTCGGCTTTGTCCCTTGCGGGGTCGCCACAGTGGAATGAACCACCAACTTATCCAGCACGATTTTACGCAGCGGATGCCCTTCCAGCCGCAACCCATCTCTGGGAATTTCCACACACACACACATTCACACTCATACACTACGGACAATTTAGCTTACCCAATTCACCTGTACCGCATGTCTTTGGACTGTGGGGGAAACCGGAGCACCCGGAGGAAACCCACGCGAACGCAGGGAGAACATGCAAACTCCACACAGAAACGCCAACTTAGTTTAGTTTAATTTTATTTAATTTTATTTTATTTTATTTTATTTTATTTTATTTTATTATTAATTTAATTTAATTTAATTTAATTAATTTAATTTATTCATTCATTTTCTTTTTCACTTAGTCCCTTTATTGATCTGGGGTCGCCACAGCGGAATGAACCGCCAGCTTATCCAGCATATGTTTTACGCAGCGGATGCCCTTCCAGCTGCAACTCATCACTGGGAAACATCCATACACTCTCATTCACACACATACACTACGGACAATTTTAGCATACCAAATTCACCTATTCCACATGTCTTTGGACTTGAGGGGGAAACCGGAGCACCCGGAGGAAACCCACGTGAACACGGGGAGAACATGCAAACTCTACACAGAAAGGCCCACTGACCCAGCCGAGGCTCGAACCAGCGACATTCTTGCTGTGAGGCGATCGTGCTACCCACTATGCCACCGCGTCGCCTAATTTTATTTTATTTTATTATTTAATGTAGTTCAATTATATAAGTTTTTTGCTGTTACTTGCAGAATTTAGGCTACTTTTTATTGACAGTTTAGATTTATAAATGCTTCTTGTTGCAAGTTCTAATTATTTTCATATGTTAGTGTTTTAAGGAAACATTTTTATTGTATTCTATAGCACGTCTATCTAATATCTAATCTAATATCTACATTAAATTTTATTTAATCTTCACTTCAATTAACAATTTTTAAAAAATATTTTAGCTTTAAGTAAATGATAATAACCCTTGATCATGTAAATTATTGCTTTGTTTCACCCATTAAGCATCAATTTTGGCACATAATTAATCCTGCATATTATAAAAAAGTAAAAAAAAAGATTCAAAAGATTCAAAGAGTTGAGGATCCACGTGCAGTATTTATTAAACAGAGAACGGTCATGCAGGCAAAGGTCGATCACAAGAGCAAACAGGTACATACAGGTAATCCAACAATAAGTGGTAAAAAAACAGGTGAATGGTCAGGACAGACGGCAAAAGCAATGGAAACAATAGAACAAGGCAAAAGGTCAAAAACACAGACACAGCCAGACAAGAAAAACGCTTGGTGTTACTATAACAAGACTCAGCAAAGTCTGTGTGTGTGTGCCATTTATATGGTCCATCTGATTAGTCCATCATGAGCTTCCAGCTGTGAGAGTGCAATCGGGGAGAGACCAGGAACTGGTGTGTGTGAGGTGCATGATGGGATTTGTAGTTATTATCAGTGGCAGATTTGTAGTTCTCCAGCGATTTTCAACTGCTAGATCGCTGGTGACCATGACACATAAATTAGCAATGTCAATATTTTGTGATTCATGTTTTTATTTTACTCCATTTAGTAGTTTAGATAGTTTGCAGTGCTTCATTGTCTGAGTTGGTGTTGTATATTATGCTACAAAAACCTAAACTGCCAGCACATTTTCTGTGATTCTACAGACTTATTTCTCTATATATTATTATTTCTTATACATTAAATTCAGGGCTTGACATTCACTTTTTTGATCACCAGCCACTGTGGCTAGTAGTTTTCCACTATTACTAGCCACTCGCCATTTTCACTAGCCACAATTTTGTTGTTGGAAAAATATATTTTATATGCATAAATTTGACTTTGGCATGCTAAAATTACTTAATTTAGATTGTGTGTTTTCCACTTGCCTCCTCGTTCATTTCACTGTTTTTTGTTTATGAGCTTACTCAATGAGCATGAGCAAATGAGTTATGCTTTCGCATTGCTATTAGTTTTCTTTCACAGGACTTTTCAGGGCTCAACACAATAAGGATTTACCTTTTTTTTTCTCTGGCCACACCAAACTAATTATTTCCTTGCCACAATTTTTAAATAATGTGTCAAAACAAGCAAAATACTGCTGTATACATGCACTTTTTATTCAACAAAACAGCTGACATTTAAACAATATATATTCTCACGCATCTAAAACTATGCACAGTGGTCTGTTCTGGCTCCCAGATCACCAGTTAACTATGCATACAACAACATATTAAAGCAATATTATTGTAAAGGATGATTATTAAACTATATTAACAAAAATAACAGCAAGCAAATAAAAGCGGGTAAACAACATTCCGTGCGCGATAATGAAAGGATGATGAAAGGATGAAAGCACACGGTTAATGTTAGGCCAATTAATAATCTGTTCAAAGAATGGTTAAAGCGAAAGCGTTAACAACTGCTGCTGCTTACAAAGAATCTCGAGCCCTTGAAGGACTGTGGGTGCACGAGCATCGCACTAGTTTCGTATTCAGGCACGGTTGCTTCGAGTGAGGAAACGGCACAGGAGCTTTTAAACACTCGCGCGCATCAAATCATCTGTGCGAGCGACATTAAAGCCCTCATCAGTGAGTGAGGAAAGCCTGTCTCACCGTGGGCGTGATCCTCTCATTCGTTATTCACCTGCTTTCTTTTGCTCTCTCGAAAAGCTGTTTTTTTTCAGTCGTGTTGCTTCTCAAATATAAGATCACAAGGGTCATAAACTAACAGTCTAATCTGTAGTGACGACGAGCCAGCACTGGCAATTTAAAAATGAGTTTCAGCCAGCCAAAGTGGCTAGTGGGAGTGGCTGTCTAACTCGCCACAACCGAAATCTTGTTAAACTGTAGAGCAGAGATCAACATCCCATAATGCAATTCACAACCGTAAATAAACAGAAAACATCACAAAATACAGAAACTGTCCATTAACATTATATTTTTTACAGTGTAGAGACTTACAGTAAGCAGCTTGTGTTGTGTATCAAACCTGTTTTTCAAGAGCTCACACTTAGCTGAGGATTGATTTTAAAGCTTGTTTGGCATGCTATCCCAGGAGAGAGCCCTGAGCTCATAAGATCCTCGAGCCAGGGGCTCCCTCCTGTTTACAAGGTGAGAGGGGAGTTTGAGCTCAGGTAGATCTCGAGAACTCCCCTGCTGTAGTAGCTAATGAACAGATAGTGATTGCTCTTAAGAGATAATTATTTACTAGGAGCATGTCTATGGTGCTGATTTGGATTAGTCAATTAACTTAAGTTGCATGTTTTTGGACGCTGGGAGGAACCAGGGGGAAACCCACGTGAGCATGGGGAGAATGTGTAAACTCCGAACAGAAACGTCAGCTGGCTTGGTAAGGACTACAACCAGTGACGTTCTTGCTGTGAGGGAACAGTGCTAACCACTGGGCCACCGTGCCACCCATCTAGGAAAGGAGGAGGAGTAGGGGTGGAGGGGGGGATTCTTCAAAACGAAGATGACTGTTGTATGGAACTTAGGGTATTTATAGTGGCTTAGGAATCGTCTGATTGATGAATCAAGCAATCATAAGCACGTGATCCTCTCGAAATTAGTTTATAAATAAACTTCACTCAATCATTTATATTCTTTGTTGTTTATTTCTCATATTTGTATTTCATGTTTCTTTTATTCTTGTTCATGTAAAACACTTTGAATTACCATTGTGTATAAAATGTGCTATATAAATAAACTTGCCTTGCCTTGTCTCCTCTTTGTTCAGATGGTTCGAGCCGTTTGTGATCCAGTGGTTGGATGAAAATGAAGACGTGGCGATGGATTTCCTCAATGGAGCTCTAGAGAGAGATAAAAAAGACGGGGTGAGTTTTTTTTCCTATTGTTAGTTTGCTTCTCTAGAGCTTTTCATTTGTAAATCAGCAAATAGTCTAACACTGCTGTTACCGCATAAGCGTCACATTAACACCAAACACTGCATTTCTCTTTTCTTTTCTACGGAGTTCAAGAGTTTTAAAGCTGTATAGGAGTTTATGATTCTGCTGCATCACTATAAAGTTTTGTTATCTTCTCTGGTGTGCATAGGATGGATGTTTTATTTCTGGGCCTAATCATTCTCATTCTCCTTTTATAATAATAGGAAATGTGTTTTTTTGGCAGGATGTTTGCTGTTAGTACACTGACGAATGAAGGCTAAATTTCGCAACTGTAAATTAATTAGGATCGATATGAGTCAAGTTTTTTTCTTTTATATTTACCGCTGTATGCTTGGTTTAGATGGATTGGTGATGTTGCTGTTCTTCCTTCATGTTTATTTTTTTGCTCTTTAAAGCAGCATTTATTTGGTCAAAAATACAGTTAAATTGTGAAATGTTTTTGCCTTTTAAAGTAAAAGTTTTCTCTGTAAATATATTGTAAAATGTGATATATTTCTGAGATTCAAAGCTGAATTTTGAGCATCATTAATCCAATGTTTAATGCTAAAAGGCTGATTTTATGCAAATATGGGAGTTTCCGTTTGGGCACGCAGACGCAGGGGAGAAAGACAGCGATTGTTTACATGGACATCAGTAATCAAATTATTTGCAAAATTTTTAATTTGTCGACTTTAACTGCAGTTTGCCACTTTCACTTTTTATTCAGGAACATTTCCTGCATGTTCCCCGTGACAAACAAGATATTGAAAGCGAGGAACTGCTGGAGAGTGGAGTTTTAAAAGGGTATTTGATACTGCACGGTGAATGGGAGAAAAAACACTTAGATGCACTCGGTAGGTAGCGTCAGAAAGCCGTGTGTGTGTATAGACTATCCTCTCACAAAATGCGGCGAAAATCCTACACGACGGTAATAGTTAGATTGCTGTGTTTACATGTTTACACTCGGAGAGCAGCATTTACAGCGGATCTTTCAGTCTATAATATTGTACTATAATATTGCAGTGATATTAACATACTGTAAACTTAGTAACTAAATCATTTTGACTGAGGTATGTTTTTAAAAACTGAAAGAGCACTGCTGACGATACAAACTAACTTTGCCATCTGAATGAACAAACAAAGGGCACTGATTGCACACTTACCAAATTTGTATCGACAGGACAATCAAACTGAAGCCGTGTCTTTTTTTAAAAGGAGACGAGCGGCAAATCCAGATTTCATCATTTGCAGATGCGAAAAGCTCTCGGATAAAAAATGTTCCTTACAAACGCATTCTGTCACGTGCACTGTAATCCACACATGAGTCCAGCTGCGCTCTCATAGCAAGGAAATGAAAACAAAACCTTCATCGCAGCACAATAATAAACGCAGCACATTAATAAATGCAACACTGATGACTCTTGTCTCCAAATTCTAGTTCTTTCACTTGTTTTAGCAACACAACGTGGCGTCTCTCTGCCGTCTGAACACTGTAACAGGTAAACAGTCTTCGAAGCTATCATGCATATTAATGAAGTTGCACCGCATACACAATAGAGCGCGCTGATTGGTTTGAACAAAGTCTTTCTCATGAATTAATGCCGCACACTCAGAGACGTCACGATGCACTCGCAGATACAGACAGCCACTCTCCACACTGGATTTACACACAAGTATCTAATCGTCGTGACGCAGCTTCAAAAATTCAAAAACCGGAAAAACGAATTTGCTCAAAATTACACATAAAACAACCAATTTTCACTTTTTAGTGCAATATATGTGTCCTAATAGTGTTTATAGCAGCGTGGGACACAGATATGACTGTCAACAGCTCAACAAATGTGTTTTGGTGTTTCGTGACCTTTTAAGATGCAAACGCTAGGGTTACAGCAACATTTAAAATTTATGACCCTTTTTGTGAATGGTGGTGGAATGGAGCAGACAAACAACCAGTAATGCTTCAAGATTATTTATTTTACAAAGTGAAATAGATAACAAATAAAGTATATACAAAATAAAGAAAACAAGAATAAATAAATGCTTGTAATAAAGGGGAAGAGGAACAAAAGCGGCGCCAAAGAAAAGAAAATAATAACAAAACGCAACTCTAACTAGAAAACCCACAATCAATACTATCTAATAAAAGAAAGAAAAAGAAAAGTCTTCAGCGTTTTCACGCCCTGTCTAAACTATACTACTAACCAAAATCGTAAACAAAACTTACAATGAGTGGCGCAAACTTCTAAACTAATGTGTATAATACATTTGCATCTCCTACGTGTAGCAGCATGTAGGTCGCGTGACATCTACCCTGTCCTCGAATCCCATTGATGTTGTGGATCTGGTGATCAGAAAGAAAACATAATTAGACTCTTTTAAAGATAGATTTCGGCACGAATGATTACAGCACACATAACACAAGAAACTGTCAACCAATCCAGCAAAACACACTGTCAAACAACCCAGCAAACACACACAACAGTGAGCAAGCAAAAAGCAAGCTAGTGTTCTGCTGCACCGGCTTTCGTTTAAATGGGAAACTCCGCTTGTGATTGGTCATTGATGATGACGTCATTGTAGTGGTAATGATGACTGCCATCTAGCTTAGCCAATGGGGAGCTGAAACTGACCTAAAGAAATGACAGGAGAGAGAGAGAGCTAAAGAGAGCACGAGAGAAAAACAAAACAGAAACACAGGCACAGATACTGAGCCGTAACAGATACTCATTAGATTTTTCTAACTATTATCATTCATATGAACAAGATTCACATTTTCGTTTTCATGTTTTTTTAATAGAACGATCATACACACACACAGCTGGAAGCTCATGGTGGACTGATTTTTCTGTTATGAGTCGAGGTACAACGGAGTTGAATATCCAAGTGCAGTTTATTAAGAGAATGGTCAGGCAGGCAAAGGTCAAAACAGGGACAGACAGGAGCCTGCAGATAATCGAAAAGCATAGTCGGAGTACAGGCGAATGGTTGGGACAGGCAGCAAAACTACATTAACAGTAAAACAAAGCAAAGGTCAAAACACGACAAGGCAAGACAAGGAAAACGCTTCGTTATGCTCACAGTTTACAAGAATCAGCAAAGAGTGTGTGAGAATGAGGTATCTTTATAATTCTAGTAATCAGTCCATCATGAGCTTCCAGCTGTGTGAGTGTAATAGGGGGGAATCAGGAACTGGTGTGTGAGTGCAGATACTTCTGGAAGATGTAGTTCATATAGTGGCAGATGAGTACACTACCTGATAAAAGTCTTGTTGTTGATCCCAGTGGTAAGAGCAACAAATAATAACTTGACTTCTAATTGATGATAAGACAAAATTGGCAGAAGATGGATTTTTCTGATGAATCATCTGTTGAACTGCATCTCAATCATCACAAATACTGCAGAAGACCTACTGGAACCCGCATGGACCCAAGATTCTCACAGAAATCAGTCAAGTTTGGTGAAGGAAGAGTCATGGTTTGAGGTTGCATTCAGTATGGGGGCGTGTGAGAGATCTGCAGAGTGGATGGCAACATCAACAGCCTGAGGTATCAAGACATTTGTGCTGCCCATTACATTACAAACCACAGCATACAGAGAATTCTTCAGCAGGATAGCGCTCCTTCTCATACTTCAGCCTCCACATCAAAATTCCTGAAAGCAAAGAAGATCAAGGTGCTCCAGGATTGGCCAGCCCAGTCACCACACTTAAACATTATTGAGCATGTCTGGGGCAAGATGACATTGAAGATGAATCCAAAGAATCTTGATGAACTCTGGGAGTCCTGCAGGAACGCTTTCTTTGCCATTCCAGATGACTTTATTAATGCGTGATTTGAGTCATTGCAGAGATGTATGGATGCAGTCCTCCAAGCTCATGATGGAGTCAGACACAATATTCATTCTGTTTCCACTGCAGCATGACTTTATATTCTATACTGGACATTATTTCTGTTCAGTGACAAGACTTTTGTCAAAGCAAAGTCAGACCTTACTGTCATAATGAAATAATTAATAATCAAGGCATGATCATATTTTACTGTGGTCAAATAAACGTCATCTAGAGGCCTTTGCCTTTCATATAAGCCACTTCTGATACCAAATGATCAACTAGAAGTATAGTTTTCCGGTAATCTGCACAGGCTAGATCGCTGGTGATGGTGACAAACATAATGATTTGATGATTAAAAAACATAACTAATTATTATTAACAGGAACAGCTGTGTTGCTATACGTAATTGTGAAATCAAACATTCATCCTATCATCAGCTGAAGGCAGCATTCATACAAGTTTATAATAATTTAATTTCAGAAAAGCTCTCTCCTTGGATATGAGGATGCATATTAGACCGATTTTTCTCTTTAATGACATTTGCTCTGAGCATTTATCCGTGCGTGTGCTTGTGCGCTGTGTTTCTCTCATTGCACAGACGTAAACACGATGAATGCTGAGCTGAAAGCATTATCCAGATGAGCGTTTGTTGAAAAAACAAACAAACGAGTGCTTTTGCTGTTACTGTAATGCAGAACAAAAGCACATGAAAACAAATTGCCCTCCTGATTGTGTTCATACGCTAATTACTTTCACCTGAACCGGTTGTGGCGAAAAACACAAATCATTTAGCGTTGTTCATATCGGTCTGCGCATTAGCCTGTATTGTGATGAATGGACACATTATTATATGCGATATGTGATACTGACAAATGCAATTACACATGAGTGTTTCTGATGCAGATTAGTGTTGCAGAGCGAAGAAAATGGTGTTTAAATGTGTGTGTTTTTTTTGGTATTATTTTTTTAATTTACTGAACGATGATAAGACAAGGCTGGATTTTTTTTTGTTCAAAAATACAGGAGTAACTATTAGGAGTAACAAGTAACTATTTCTATTTTCATTTGTTTTGAAAAGTCATTTATTCCTTTGATGAAAAACTAATTAATTGGGAAAAATAATACAGGAATAATACTGAAAAATTGTGAATTTTTATTGTTGTTTAAAGTAATTATTTATATTTTTATTTGTTTTGAAATGTAATTTATTCCTGTGATGAAAAGATTTTTTAAGTCACTTTGGCTGGATTTCTTTGTTAAAATTGTGAAATATTATTCCTATTGAAAGTAGCTATTTCTATATGCATTTGTTTTGAAAATGTAATTTATTCCTGTGATAAAAATCTATATTTTTTAATCGCTTTTGCTGGATTCTGAAAAAGTGTTTGAGTCCCTTTTGCTTACAAAGACTGGATTTGTTTGTTTAAAAATACTAAGAAAATACAGTAAACAATTGAAATATTGTTGCTTTTTAAAGCAATTACTGTATCTCTTTTTGCATTTGTTTTGAAAAGCAATTTATTCCTGTGATGAAAAGCTGAAATATTTCTGGATTTGTTTGCTGGATTTGTTTGTTCAAAGATACAGCAAAAAATACTGTAAAACTGTGAAATATTATTGCTATTTAAAGTAGTAGAGTCAATTTACTGGATTTGTTTGTAGAAATATACTGTGTTAATAAATGTTAAATTATTATTGCTTTTTTTAAAGTAATTATTATTATTATTATTATTATTATTATTATTATTATTATTATTATTATTATTCAAATGTAATTTATTCCTGTGATAAAAGATTACTTTTTGAGAGCTGAATTTGTTTGTTCAAGAATACTGCGGAAAGTACTGTAAAATTCTTTTATTGCTATTTAAAGTAATTATTTTTATTTTCATTTGTTTTGAAATGTAATTTTTTTCCTGTGATGAAAAGAGGACATTTATTTTTTGAGACTTGCTTTTGTTGATTTTTTTTGTTGTTGTTGTTCAAAAATACAGTCAGCAAAATACTGTAAAATTGTAAAATATTATTGCAGTTTAAAATAACTAATTCTGTTTTCATTTGTTTTGAAATGTAATTTATTCCTGTGATAAAAATACGACTTATTTTGAGAGAGTTGCTTTTGCTGGATTTGATAGAATACAGGAAAAAATACAGTAAAATTGTGAAATATTATTGCTTTTTAAAGTAATTATTTTTATATTATTTATATATTATTGTTTTATTTGTTTTGAATTGTAATTTCTTTCTGTGGTGAAAAGCTGATATATTTTGAGAGACTATTTTGCTCACCAAGGCTGCATTTCTTTCTTTCTTTCTTTCTTTCTTTCTTTCTTTCTTTCTTTCTTTCTTTCTTTCTTTCTTTCTTTCTTTCTTTCTTTCTTTCTTACTTTCTATATATATATATATATATATATATATATATATATATATATATATATATATATATATATATATATATATATATATATATATATACAGATGAAGTCAGAATTATTAGCCCCCTTATGAGAGAAGATTTTCTCAACACATTTCTAAACATTCATTCTTATGTTCATTTTCTTTTCGGCTTAGTCCCGTTATTAATCTGGGGTCGCCACAGCGGAATGAACCGCCAATTTATCCAACATATGTTTTACGCAGCGGATGCCCTTCCAGCCTCAACACATCACTGGGAAACACCCATACACACTCATTCACACTCATACACTACGGACAATTTAGCCTAGCCAATTCACCTGTACCGCATGTCTTTGGACTTGTGGGGGAAACCAGAGCATCCGAAGGAAACCCACGCAAACTCCACACAGAAATGCCAACTGACCTAGCCGAGGTTCGAACCAGCGACCCTCTTGCTTTGAGGCAACAGCACTACCCACTGCGCCACTGCGTCGCCCATTTCGAAAAAAAAAATATAGTTTTAATAACTCATTTCTAATAACTGATTTATTTTATCTTTGCCATGATGGCAGTAAATAATATTTGATTAGATATTTTTCAAGACACTTCTATACAGCTTAAAGTAACATTTAAAGGCTTAACTAGGTTAATTAGGTTAACTAGGCAGGTTAGGGTAATTAGGGTAATTTATAATTGTTGTATAACGATGGTTTGTTCTGTAGACTATCGAAAAAAATAAATATAGCTTAAAGGGGCTAATAATATTGACCTTAAAATGGTTTGTATAAAAATTAAAACTGCTTTTATTTTAGCCGAAATTAAACAAATCAGACTTTCTCCAGAAGAAAAATATTATCAGACATACTGTGAAAATTTCCTTGCCTGCTATTTTAATATATTTAAAATATATATTTTTTTGTTTTACATAAACTTTTTTCTATTTATTTATGTATTTATTTTTTCATTTTCCATTTTTTTTTTCTGTAAGGCATATTTTGATTTTTAACATCTTTTATCCAGTCTTCACTGTCACATAATACTTCAGAAATCACTTCAAATATTCTGATTGATGAAGAAACATTGATTTTGTATAATTTTTTTTATTCATTTTTTAAAGTGACTATTTCTTTTTTAATTTGTTTTGAAATGTAATTTATTAATGTGGTGAAAAGCTGAAATATTTTGAGAGTATTTTGCTCACCAAGGCAGCATTTATTTGTTCAAAAAAAATAATTTTTTTATATAAAAAATATATTGAGATTTATATAAACTTTTTGTCTATTTTAATATATTTTTTAAAAAAAATTTATATAAAAATATTGAGATTTAAATTAACTTTTTTTCTATTTTTTTCTATTTGTTTCTGTGAGCCATATCTGGATTTCCAGCATCATTTCTCCAGTCTTCACTGTCACATAATCCTTCAAATCACTCCAAATATTCAGATTGATCAAGAAACATTTCTTTCTATCATTATTGTATTACTCACTTTTGCTTAACTCCAATTACACTAACAAATTACACATGAGTATTTCACATGCAGATTATTCCCAAAAATGATGTTAAAAAGTCAGTGTTTTCCTCCTGCTGTAAGTTTATTTATAGTCAGAGCAAATGCTGAGATGACATGAGATGCTAACTGTGTTTAGATGTTCGGGTTCAAGCCTGGAGAGATTCAGCTCTACATTAAGATGCTAATGGAGCAGCACTTTGAGTTAATTGTGTAATGATTATTAGGCTTGTGTTTGCTGGCAGAAGCGCGTAGGGAATAAGGGCAGAAGCGCAGGTTAATTGTGTCATAGGTTATTTTGGCAGGCTTTTCCCTACGGCTCTGAATCATACCAGTGCCTTCATCTGCAGCACTTCTTGCCAGCATCAGACACTCAGAACAGAAAAATCAATATCATTATGAGTGTTTATAGACTGTTTATGTCAGTATTTTTTTATTTTCTTCAATAATTTAACAGTACAATCAGTTTACAAATTTTAACCTCCTTTTAACATCCCCTTTTCCGTCCCCTCCCCAACAGTGGCAGTGGCAGTGGCTGTAATTAGATGTTGCTATCATAAATCCAGTAAATACAGATGAATAATATAATAAATAAATAAAAATTAAAATTAAAATTAAAAAAACCCACATACAGAACCTAATAATAGTAAAAATAAATAAAAAATAACATAAATACAACATTAATACAGTAATAATAATACATAAATAAATCAAATAAGATAATTACACTTTTATGGTGCGTCTCACCACTGTGACCTTATTCATTCTCCAAAAACGCCACATAATTTTCCCATCTTCTCTGATAAACATCCAATTTATCTAGTAATTTATATGCCATTTTTTCATATGCTGCCACCTTCCCCAGTTCTGTAACCCATTCTTGAAATAATGGTGGACCTCCTGAACGCCATCCCCTCATAATGATTTGTCTTCCAATCATAATACTTATTTGAATCCACTCAGACATCTTCACACCAGATCCCAACACGAACGGGTCTCCCAGTACAAATATGTTAGGACAAAATGAAAAACAGCATCCAGAAACATCCTGAATGTATTTATGCACTTTAACCCAGAATTCCTGTATTTTAGAACAGGACCACAGGGCATGCATCAAGTCTCCCTCTTCGCTTTCACATCTCCGGCATTCAGCAGAGTCCTTCAACCCAAGCCTGAAAAGCCTACTCGGAGTCCAATAGAAACGATTCAAAGTTTTAAATTGTATTAAGCGTACTCCTAAATTCCTTGACATTACTTTACAGTTTTGGCAAAGTTTTTTTCCAATGTTCATCGCTAAATGTACAATTTAGCTCTTTACTCCAAACAGTTTTAAGAGCAGAATAGAAAATTTAGGTCGGTATTTTAGTTTAGTGCAGGGGTGCTCAATCCTGTTCCTGGAGATCTACCTTCCTGCATAGTTCAGCTCCAACCCTGATCAAACTCACCGGAACCAATTAATTAGGACCTGAACAGCACTTGATAATTACAGGCAGGTGTGTTTGATATGGGTTGCAACAGAAATCTGCAGGAAGGTAGATCTCCAGGAACAGGATTGAGCACCCCTGGTTTAGTGAGTTGTAGGCCGAAAACAATATACAGTATGTCACAAAAGTGAGTACACTCCTCACATTTCTGCAAATATTTATTTATATCTTTTCATAGGACAACATAGGACAAATAACTCTTTGACACAATGAAAAGTAGTCAGTGTAAAGTTTGTTTAGCAGTGTAAATTTATTGTCCCTTCAAAATAACTAAAAATACAGAAAATAATAACTGAACCCCTGGCAACAAAAGTGAGTACACCCCTAAGAAAAAAATTGAAATGTTAATATTTTGTGTGGCTACCATCATTTTCCAGCACGGCTTTATTCTCCTGGGCATGGAGTTGACCAGAGCTTCACAGGTTGCCATCATGACACTCCCACCACCATGTTAGCAATAGGCAAGACACACTTGTCTTTGTACTCTTCACCTGGTTGCCGCCACACACGCTTGACACCATCTGAACCAAATAGGTTTATCTTGGTCTCATCAGACCACAGGACATGAGTCCAGTAATCCTGGTCCTTAGTTTGCATGTCTACAGCAAATTGTTTGCGAGATTTCTTGTGCATCGTCTTTAGAAGAGGCTTCCTTCTAGGACGACAACCACGCAGACCAATTTGATGCAGTGTGCGTCGTACGGTTTGAGCACTGACAGGCAGACCTCCCATCCCTTCAATCTCTGCATCAATGCTGGAAGCACTCATCCGGCTGTTTTTCAACGACAATCTTTGGATGTGACGCTGAGAACGTGCACTCAGCTTCTTTGGCCGACCATGGCGAGGCCTGTTCTGAGAAGAACCTATCCTCTTAAAGTGCTGGATGGTCTTGGCCACTGTGCAGCAACATAATTTCAGAGTGTTGGCTATCTTCTTATAGCCTAGGCCATCTTTATGCAAAGCAACAATTCATTTTTTTCAGGTCTTCTGGGAGTTGTTTGCCATGAGGTGCCATGCTGAACTTTCAATGGCCAGGTTGAGAGAGTGGAAGAGCTTTTATACCAAATTTAACTCCCCTGCTATCTGGTGACACCTGAGACAGTGTAACACTAATGAGTCATATGACACCGGGGAAGGAAAATGACTAATTGTGCTCAATTTGTACATTTTTTCTTAGGGGTGTACTCACTTTTGTTACCAGGGGTTCAGCTATTATTGGCTGTATTTTTAGTTTTTTTGAGGGCACAATACATTTTCACTGCTAAACGAACTTTACACTGACTACTTTTCATTGTGTCAAAGAGTTATTTCTGCAGTGTTGTCCTATGAAAAGATATAAATAAATATTTGCAAAAATGTGAGGGGTGTACTCACTTTTGTGACATACTGTATTTGTTTGTTTAAAACTACTGGGAAAAATTACTGTAAAATATAAAATTGTCATCTTTAAAATATCTTAAGCGCTTCTTGCCAACATCTGACGTTTTTCTAGACTTTTAGTATTTCAGGGTGAAACAATATACATGTATCTGGTTGTTTAAAACTACCGCAGGAAACATACAGTAAAATTGTGAATTATTATTATTGCTATTTAAGGTAAATACTTCAATTTTCATTTGTTTGTTTTTTTTATGTAATTTATTCCTGAGATGAAAAGCTGAAATATTTGAGCGTCACTTTTGCTGGATTTGTTTGTTCAAAAATACTGTAAAACAGTTCTCAACCTTTTTCACTTCGAGGCCCACCTCCTACTCCGAAAATTGTTTGAAGCCCCGAACTGATTGTCTTTAAGACATGCTAATTTTAAAGCTTTATTTATTAGCAAAACTTTTTCTTTGCCTTCTATTATTCTCTTTTTTTAGATCATTTTATTAAAACACGAAACATTATAAATACATATATTTAAATATAATATAAAATATGGTTTGAGCCTCGGCTGGGTCAACCCAGAATTCCTGTATTTTAGAACAGGACCACAGGGCATGCATCAAGTCTCCCTCTTCGCTTTCACATCTCCAGCATTCAGCAGAGTCCTTCAACCCAAGCCTGAAAAGCCTACTCGGAGTCCAATAGAAACGATTCAAAGTTTTAAATTGTATTAAGCGTACTCCTAAATTCCTTGACATTACTTTACAGTTTTGGCAAAGTTTTTTTCCAATGTTCATCGCTAAATATACAATTTAGCTCTTTACTCCAAACAGTTTTAAGAGCAGAATAGAAAATTTAGGTCAGTATTTTAGTTTAGTGCAGGGGTGCTCAATCCTGTTCCTGGAGATCTACCTTCCTGCATAGTTCAGCTCCAACCCTGATCAAACTCACCTGAACCAATTAATTAGGACCTGAACAGCACTTGATAATTACAGGCAGGTGTGTTTGATATGGGTTGCAACAGAAATCTGCAGGAAGGTAGATCTCCAGGAACAGGATTGAGCACCCCTGGTTTAGTGAGTTGTAGGCCGAAAACAATATATTTGTTTGTTTAAAACTACTGGAAAAAATTACTGTAAAATTATAAAATTGTCATCTTTAAAATATCTTCAGCGCTTCTTGCCAACATCTGACGATTTTCTAGACTTTTAGTATTTTAGGGTGAAACAATATACATGTATCTGGTTGTTTAAAACTACCGCAGGAAACATACAGTAAAATTGTGAATAGGGTTGGGCCGATAGACGATGTTATCGTCCATCGCCGATGGCCAATAAACTTCACGATGCTGAGCCGGCATCGTGATCCATCGCCCCGCCCCACATGTATATTGATATTCATTCATTCATTCATTTTCTTGTCGGCTTTGTCCCTTGCGGGGTCGCCACAGCGGAATGAACCGCCAACTTATCCAGCACGATTTTACGCAGCGGATGCCCTTCCAGCCGCAACCCATCTCTGGGAACTTCCATACACACATTCACACTCATACACTACGGACAATTTAGCTTACCCAATTCACCTGTACTGCATGTCTTTGGACTGTGGGGGAAACCGGAGCACCCGGAGGAAACCCACGCGAACCCAGGGAGAACATGCAAACTCCACACAGAAACGCCAACTGACCCAGCCTAGCCGAGGTTCGAACCTGCGACCCAGCGACGTTCTTGCTGTGAGGCAACAGCACTACCTACTGCGCCACTGGGTTGCCCGTATATTGATATATAACTTATTATTTGCATGTCATCTTAATAGCAATAACGATCTTTTCATGAGCTGTGTTATATTATACTTATAGCTGCTGTTTGCACGGCTGACAGCATCGTGAGGATTAAATGAAGGATTATACAGCACCTCTCGCGCTTAAAATGTGTAGATTCAGTGGCAAACGCTGTTACCTGTAAACCCCGTGTAAACCCCGTACAGTGAATGGCTTTAGTTATTTTCATAGCGGACTTGAAGCCTGGAACTCTTTTATCCACTCTTGGAAAAGTGTAAATGGTGGATTAACATTCAGCACATGATCACTAATAAGATGTGCCATTATTTAACTTTAGGTGGTTTCTAAAACTAAATCTGTCAAGTGTTATTTTCATTCTCTCATCTTCAGCGCGTCACATTTCCGCGGCTGTTGCTCTTGTCATGTGAAGGCAGAAGGCGTTGACTGAGTGATTGACAGCTGATATTAACCAATCCATTCATGTTCAGTTCTAGCGCAGTGGGCCAATAGGAAGAGCACAAAGGCGGGGCAAGCATTGAGGGCTTTTGTACTTCAGCAAGTTCACATGACAACTGTTTTAATCTGTTCCTAAGCGCTGCATTTGGTGTCTTTAGGTGCAAAGATGCATTCTGCATAAATGTCTCCTAAATCTGCGCACGCTTGTGAGGATTTTGCAGTAAAAACAGGTCGCACGGTAAAAATGTGTGCACTAGCACAAATGCTTTCAAATACATATTTTAGGTCGCATAAAATATCAGGCGCAAGTGTGACCAAAACGGTCGAGCCCTATAGCATCTTTACTTGTTATTATGTACTCATAATAATAATAAAATAAGGAAGTTATCATTAACCACAATACAAATTACAGTGAACTCCAAACGAACTATCGTCTCGTCTCGGCCACCAGCTGTGGGGAAAAGCCATTATAAGGACACAGATCACTCCGCCTGATCATGCCAGAGTCCCGCGGAAAAAAAGTGATTGACAGGTGGTAATTTGTGTATAACTTTATTTGTTTATGGTTTGGTTATGGGTAAAGCAAAGACCATGTGGGTCAGGTAGTGAAAACGATAGGCTACAATTATTAAATTCGTTATGAATCAATTGATATTTAACAACAAAGACCCCCACCCCGCCTACGACGACGATATCATCGTCCATCGGCGATGTTCACATTCGACATCGTACGATGCCAAATTTGTCAACATCGCCCAACCCTAATTGTGAATTATTATTATTGCTATTTAAGGTAAATACTTTAATTTTCATTTGTTTGTTTTTTTTATGTAATTTATTCCTGAGATGAAAAGCTGAAATATTTGAGCGTCACTTTTGCTGGATTTGTTTGTTCAAAAATACTGTAAAACAGTTCTCAACCTTTTTCACTTCGAGGCCCACCTCCTTCTCCAAAAATTGTTTGAAGCCCCGAACTGGTTGTCTTGAGGACACGCTAATTTTAAAGCTTTATTTATTAGCAAAACTTTTTCTTTGCCTTCTATTATTCTCTTTTTTTAGATCATTTTATTAAAACACGAAACATTATAAATGCATATATTTAAATATAATATAAAATATGGTTTGAGCCTCGGCTGGGTCAGTTGAAGTTTCTGTGTATAGTTTGCATGTTCTCTCCGCGTTCGTGTGGGTTTCCTCCGCATGCTCCGGCTTCCCTCACAAGTCCAAAGACATGTTGTACAGGTGAATTGGGTATGCTAAAATTGACTGTAGTGTATGTGTGTGAGTGTGTATGTTTGTTTCCCAGGGATGGGTTGCAGCTGGGAGGGCATTTGCTGCATAAAACATATGCTGGATAAGTTGGCGGTACATTCTGCTGTGGTGACCCCAGATTAATAAAGGGACTAAGTCAAAAAGAAAATAAATCAATGAATGAATATAAAATAAAATAATATATATATTAACATAAAACAAACAGTCAGGTTCAAAGCTCCTCAATTCTTTACTTCAGTTTTTCTTTAGAACTGCAGAGTATTTGGGCCTTTTCTTCAATAGATGAACCTGACAGGACAACAGGACATGGCAAAAAAACAGTTTCTGCTTTGAAAAAGACTGACTACTACATCTATTGATCTACTATTCATATCTATTAAAAATAAACAAAGAAATCTAAAACACCGTAAAAACACTTAAATCTGTTGAAACATCAATATGAAGGCGGTTTGGTTTGTAGCTGGACATTATTGGAGTTTGCTGACAGGAACAGTGAACGCTCTGGTTACTACTGAAACACCACCAAGTCTCGCTAGATATGGGGTGGGCAAACTCGGTCCTGGAGGGCCGGTGTCCTGCACAGTTTAGCTCCAACTCTAATCAAACACACCTGCTTATAGATTTCTAGTGATCTTGAAGACACTGATTAGCATGTTCAGGTGTTTTGGATTAGAGTCGGAGCTAAACTATTCAGGACACCGGCCTTCCAGGACCGAGTTTGCCCACCCCTGCGCTAGATCCTCCTGTACGAGCGCATGTCCGTTTTAAAACACTCTTACTTCGGACAACTATGTGGATATTTTAAAGTGATCACACAAAGAGAGCGTGCATAGTTTGTGAATTAACGGATTTGTGCGATACAGTATGGGTTGTGGACGTGAGGCAGGCGCGAGCTGGTTATTAAAACTTTAATCAACGTTACCTTTACATTTGCATGACGGTTTGATTTATACAACTGAGAACGTAGTCCTAGACACGCAGCGGTTGGAAGTTTAAGCTACATGTCTGTATTTAACAGTGAGGCTGTTTTTTCAACAGGAAATGCCATTACTCCGATCCTTTTAATATGACATATTTAATAATGAATTCAAATAATTATAGTATAGTATTTAAGTTCATTTTTAGGCCCACCTGCAGGATCGCTGAGGCCCACTAGTAGGCTGTGGCCCCTGCTGTAAAATACAGTGTAATTGTGAAATATTATAGCTATTTTAATGTATTTGTTTCTATTTTCAATAGCTCTGAAATGTAATTTATCATATGTAATATTGTCACTGCAGTGTCGCACCACAGACAATCGAGACTCAGAGATTATCAAAAATACACTTATTTATTAACAAATCACACTTACAACAGGAACTTGGCCTACAGGACTCACATGGATGTTGACACTACAAAACCGCACAATAAACTAAAGCTGCTGTCACACTGGACTTCACCATAGACTTCCATTCATACGCACGAAAATGTGTCAGACCGGAAACGCAAGCTCAAGATTCGCAGTTTGCTGAGTTGCAAAGTTCAAGCTTTGTGAACTCTGACCTGCGAAATCGCATCACTTGACTGCGTGAGACCAATCGAGGATCAAAACATGACCTCTCTGGACAGAAATGTAAAATATGGACCAATCGCTCGCTTTTTTAAATGTCTAATTATTTGTTTGTTCAAAAATATAGGAAAAAATACAGTAAAATTGTAAAATATTGTTGCAGTTTAAAGTGACTGTTTTTATTTTAATTTGTTTTGAAATTTAATTTATTCTGTGATGAAATACTGAAATATTTTGAGAGTATTTTGCTCACCAAGGCTGTATTTATATGTTCAAAAATGCAGGAAAACAATACTGTAATTTAAAAACATTGCTATTTTTTATTTTAATATATATTTTAAATTTTTATTTCTGTGAGGTGTAGCTGGATTTTTAGCATCATTACTCATATACAACTCAGTCACATGATCCTTAAGAAATTACTATAATATTCTGATTTATCAAACAACATTATTATTATTATTATTATTATTATTATTATTATTATTATTATTATTATTATTATTATTATTATTATTATTGTTGTTTTATTTATTATTATTATTATTATTATTATTATTTTATTATTAATATTATTACTATTATTATCATTATTATTATTATTGTTTTATTATTATTATTATTATTAATATTATTATCATCATCATAATTTTTATTATTATTATTAATTATTATTATTATTATTATTAATCATTATTATTATTATTATTATTATTATTATTATTATTATTGCTATTGTTGTTATTATTATTATTATTAATATTATTATAATCATCATAATTTTTATTATTATTATTATTAATTATTATTATTATTATTATTATTGTTTTATTTATTTATTATTATTATTATTATTATTATTATTATTATTATTATTATTATTATTATTGTTGTTGTTGTTTTATTATTATTATTATTATTATTATTATTACTATTATTATCATTATTATTATTATTGTTTTATTATTATTATTATTATTATTATTATTATTATTATTAATATTATTATCATCATCATAATTATTATTATTATTATTAATTATTATTATTATTATTATTAATCATTATTATTATTATTATTATTATTATTATTATTATTGCTATTGTTGTTATTATTATTATTATTAATATTATTATAATCATCATAAATTTTATTATTATTATTATTAATTATTATTATTATTATTATTGTTTTATTTATTTATTTATTATTATTATTATTATTATTATTATTATTATTATTATTATTGTTGTTGTTGTTTTATTATTATTATTATTATTATTATTATTATTACTATTATTATCATTATTATTATTATTGTTTTATTATTATTATTATTATTATTAATATTATTATCATCATCATAATTTTTATTATTATTATTAATTATTATTATTATTATTATTATTAATCATTATTATTATTATTATTATTATTATTATTATTATTATTGCTATTGTTGTTATTATTATTATTATTATTATTATTATTATTATTATTATTAATATTATTGTTATTATTGTTGTCATTGTTGTTGTTATTATTATTATTATTATTATTATTGTTGTTATTATTATTATTATTATTAATTATTATTGTTGTTGTTATTATTATTATTATTGTTGTTATTATTTAATATTGTTATTATTATTATTATTATTATTATTATTATTATTATTATTATTATTATTATTGGTGTTGTTGTTGTTGTTGTTGTTGTTGTTGTTGTTGTTGTTGTTGTTGTTGTTTATTTATTGTACATTATATATTTATATTATTTATTTATATTTTTTTATTTTATTATATAATATTAAATGTATTATTATTTATTATTATTATTATATCAGCAACAATTAGACTTTTTTATTAAAATAAAAGTACACACAAATATAGCATATTTTAGCATATGTAGTTTTTTTGTAACTTTTGATCAATTTAATGTGTAGTTATTGAATTGAAAAAAATATTATTTTTCCCCTTTAAAAATAATAACATGGACAATAAAAAAAGAGCAAAACATGATTTTGATGGAGCTTAAATAAAAGATGACAGTATTTTATTTTTGCTGTGACATAAATAATACAAATCTTAATTAACACCTTTAAGAATCATTCTTAAAGTTGAAATTAGGTGTAAATCTTTTATTTTATTTTATTTTATTTTTTGCATTGTGTAAATGCTGGTTGCTGGAAATTTAAACTAATATAAACTTCTCTTTGTGATGTAGTGAATGTGACTGAATAGAGTGTTTGTTGTGTTTTTGTGTGCAGTTCCAGCAGACGTCTGAACATGCACTCTTCTCCTGCTCAGTGGTGGATGTTTTCACACAACTCAACCAAAGCTTTGAGATCATCAAGAAACTGGAGTGTCCAAACCCTCACGCCCTCGCTCACTTCATGCGCAGATTCGCAAAGGTGAGACCTGAACAGCTTTTTTTTTTTTTATGTTGATTTTTGATGTGATTTTTGACTGCTGTAGCTGTGTAATAACTAAAATCATTCGGTGTAGTGATATGGAGCTGTGATTCACTCAAAACCTGCTGGAACTACTTTAGCTGTATGTTTATCTGAAAATAACTGCACACCTTAGAATGCTCATCAGCCAATCAGAATAGAGTATTTGACTGTTGTAGCCATGAAATAACTGAAATCATTCAGTGTAGTGATATAGAACTGTGATGCATTAAAATCCTGCCAGAACTACTTTAGCTGTATGTTTATCTGAAAATAACTGCACACCTTAGAATGCTCATCAGCCAATCAGAATAGAGTATTTGACTGTTGTAGCCATGAAATAACTGAAATCATTCAGTGTAGTGATATAGAACTGTGATGCATTAAAATCCTGCCAGAACTACTTTAGCTGTATGTTTATCTGAAAATAACTGCACACCTTAGAATGCTCATCAGCCAATCAGAATAGAGTATTTGACTGTTGTAGCTGTGAAATAACTGAAATCGTTCAGCGTAGTGATATAGAACTGTGATGCATTAAAATCCTGCCAGAACTACTTTAGCTGTGCTTTTACCTAAAAATAACAGCACACCTCAGAATGTTCACCTGCAAATCAGAATTGAGTATTTGACTGTTGTAGCTGTGAAATAACTGAAATCATTTAGCATAATGATATGGAGCTGTAATGTGCTCAAAACCTGCCAGAACTACTTTAGAAACCAGATGAACTACATTTATCTGAAAATAACTGCACACCTTACAATGCTCATCAGCCAATCAGAATCTAGCATTCAGCAGATGCCATAGTACACATTGTTATAATAAATAGCTATTGCGATATTCAAAATAAACAGTAAGTGTATAATAAACAGGCCATTTTGATTTCATTGTAAAATCATTGCAGCACAGTCTCAGTGGTAGTATGATAAAATACCACCAATTTCCAGATTAAAAGACTAAATTACATGTAATAATGGTAATAATCAACCCTCCAGCAATCCAGCATTACTGTGGCTGTAGGGTGTCGTACTGTTGCCAGGCAGCTGAGTGTAAAATCAGGAACAAATAAAGGAGAAAAGCTTTGAAATGTGGAGATAATTCCAGACCTTCACTGCCTAAAGGACAAGGCTGTTTTTCAGGATGTGTTTTCATGGCATTATGTGATTCACTGTACATGTGAAGTCATTTCTGCACTTCTGGAATCACCAATGAGAATTAGAAATATTAATTAAGTCAAGGTTGTCTTAGCGAGGTCATGATTTAAAGATTTCAAAATGTGTGTTTAAATTGTGGATGAATGAATGGATGGATGGATGGATGGATGGATGGATGGATGGATGGATGGATGGATTGATTGATGAATGGATGAAGGAATGAGTGGATGGATGAATGAATGAATAAATGAATGAATGAATGAATGAATGAATGAATAGATGGATTGATGGATTGATGGATTGATGGATTGATGGATAAATGAATGTAAGGATGAATGAATGAATGAATGAATGAATGAATCAATGAATGAATGAATAGATGGATTGATGGATTGATGGATAAATGAATGTAAGGATGAATGAATGAATGAATGAATGAATGAATGAATAGATGGATTAATGGATTGATGGATAAATGAATGTAAGGATGAATGAATGAATGAATGAATGAATGAATGAATGAATAGATGGATTGATGGATTGATGGATAAATGAATGTAAGGATGAATGAATGAATAAATGAATGAATGAATGAATGAATGAATGAATGAGTATAGGTATGAATGAAGGAATGGATGAATAATGAATGAAGGTGTGAATGAATGAACGAATAAATGAATGAATAGACGGATGAATTAATTAATTAATTAATTAATCAATTGATCGATGAAGGGATGAATGAATAAATATATGGATGAATGGATAAGTGAATAAATGAATGATGGATGAATGAATGAATGAATGAATGAATGAATGAATGAATGAATGAATGAATGGTTGGAGGAAGGGATAGATCAATGAATGAATGAATGGATAAATGGACAAATGGATGGATAGATGAATGAATGAATTAAATAATGGATGGATGAAGGGATAGATGGATGAATGAATGAATGGATGGATGGATGGATGGATGGATGGATGGATAGATGGATGGATGGATGGATGGATGGATGAATGAATTAATGAATTAATGAATGGGCATATAGATGTATAAAGGAATGAAAGGATGAATAAATGAACGAACGATCGAATGTAGGGATGAATGAATGAATGGATGGATGAATGAAGGAATGGATGAAAGACGAATGAAGGTATGAATGAATGAATGAATGAATAAATGAATTAATGAATAAATGAATGAATGAATGAATGAATGAATGAATGAATGAATGAATGAATGAATGAATGAATGAATGAATGAATGAATGAATGGATAAAGGGATGGATAAATAAAATGATGAATGAATCAAAGGATAAATGGTTGGAGAGAGGGAGGGATGGATGAATGAATGAATGAATGAATGTATGAATGAATGAATGAATGAATGAATGAATGAATGAATGAATGAATGAATGAATGAACGAACGAATGAATGAACAAATAGATAGATGAATTAATTAATTAATTAATGGATGGATGACTGGATGAACGATAGAATGGATGTATGAATGAATGAATTAATTAATAAATAGGCATATGGATGTATAAAGGAATGAATGGATCAATAAATGAATGAACGACCGAACATAGGGATGGATGGATGGATGGATGGATGGATGGATGGATGGATGGATGGATGGATGGACGAATGAATGAATGAAGGAAGGGATGGATGAATGAACAGACGGAAGAACGAACGAATGAATGAAATGCAAATAAAAAATGACCTCAGCCTTTTGAACAGTACACTAATAGTTCATCAACCTAAAGCCAAGGGAACTGCAATAAATCCCTCAGCATATTCATAAATATGTAAATAGGCAAATGAGGGCAGTAATGATATGCGTCCTCCAAGGCCACTGTAATAGATTTCTCATGTCAGGTTTGCATGAAGTAATCAATGCCTCCTACAAGAGCCTTTACCCATAATCCTGTGGGAGGAGCGGCACTTCATCTGCATTCATTACAGACTTTCACAATTGGAAAATACATTGAAGAAATCTCTCAGAAATCTGTAATAAAATCTATTATTAACATATGCATAACAATATAATCAACATGTTTATACAGGAAGTTGTTTGAGTAGAGTTTGAGGTTTTTTTTAAGTTTTGTGCATCACTATTATGGTTTTAGTGACTTGTTCAAACCCTCTAAAAGCCATTGAAAATCTTGTTAATATAAAATGAATCTTGTGAAGTGGCATTAGAGCATTGAGCAGCTTTGGTTAATGTTCCTGCGGGTTCAGTTTGTGTATTGATTGGATGCTGGGCGGTTGAATGGAAATCGTCATCGTGCCAATAAAACACAGCAGATTGAACTGTGCTGAAATGAGGACGTCTGCATGTCTGATCAAGCATTCAGCTCTGACAGAAATCAGTTACCGTTAATCTCAGATGCTCCTGCATGCGCACACACACACACACACACACACCCACACACACACACACACACACACATTTTCTGCTTTTATTTGGATCCAAAACAATAAGCAAAACAATCAGAATCCAAACACTCTAGGACAGGGGTGGGCAAACTCGGTCCTGGAGGGCCGGTGTCCTGCACAGTTTAGCTCCAACACTAATCAAACACACCTGAACATGCTAATTAGTGTCTTCAAGATCACTAGAAATCGATAAGCAGGTGTGTTTGATTAGAGTTGGAGCTAAACTGTGCAGGACATCGGCCCTCCAGGACCGAGTTTGCCCACCCCTGCGATAGGAAGTCAGTTAACAAAATGACAAGGCTTGCATACTATTTATTCTATGTATACATTCATACTATTTACAGTTGAAGTCAAAATTATAAACCCCCCTGTTTTCTCAGATTTTCTCAACACATTTCTAATCATAATAATTTGAATAACTCATTTCTAATAACTGATTTATTTTATCTTTGCCATGATGACAGTAAATAATATTTATATATACTGTATATATCACACTTGTGGAATACAAATACAAATACAAATCAGTTATTTTAAATTATAATATTATTTCACAATTAACCATCACCATAAAATATCACAACACCCTTAAACAGCTCTGTTTAACATATATAATAAACAATCACAGCCTTTCGCAACCATGAAATCAGCATATTAGAGTGATATCTGAAGGATCACGTGGCACTGAAGGCTGAAGTAATGATGCTGAAAAATCTACTTTACATCACAAAAATAAATTATATTTTAAAATATATGCCCATACAAACCAGTTATTTTAAATTCTAAAAATATTTCACAATTTTACCATCACAATAAAATATCACAACACTCTTAAACAGCACTGTTTTAAACATATATAATAAATAATCACAGCCATTTTCTTAATCAGCATGTTGGAGTGATTTCTGAAGGATCATATTTGACACTGAAGACTGAAGTAATGATACTGAAAAATCAGCTTTACATCACAAAAATAAATAATATATTGTTGGAATATACAATCAATTCCATGCGTGTTCAAGAAAAAAGGTCAGGAGAGGTTTTTCTTTAATGTCAAAAATCGTAACAATTTATTGGATACAAATGAATAATTCGACTCACAGAATTCTGTTATCCTCAATGCAATGCAAAAGTTACATTAAGGAGGTGCGCAACCCTTTTCAGTTCCTGACTTCAACTTAAATAGGCAGCTGATATTAACAGGTGGAGTTTAGTGGAATTCGTCACTTGTCAATCAGTCTCCAGTCGTCTATTGGCCGCACCCCAGACATAAGTCCTCTTTTTCTATGAATTCTCTGCACAACATTAAAAGCATAAGACGTTCTGTGTTCTGTGTTCAGTTTTAACACCTTTCTTCAGACAGGAAGTTTCTGCAGAGCTGAATTTAATTTTGGACCAGCATGTATCTACTTCTGCAAAAATGCTAATTATTATGCACAGCATCGCACACACAACAGTAGAAGTTCAGTTAATATATGACCCTTAAATGACCAATACAAATAATTGATGAAAAGAAATAGAGACAAAAATAGTAAACAAAAATTCCTTTTTCCTAACAATATATATATATATATATATATATATATATATATATATATATATATATATACAGTTGAAGTCAGAATTATTAGCCCCCTTTTGAATTTTTGTTTCTTTTTTAAATATTTCCCAAATGATGTTTAACAGAGCAAGGAAATTTTCACAGTATGTCTGATAATGTTTTTTTCTTCTGAAGAAAGTCTTATTTGTTTTTGTTTTTTTTTCGGCTAGAATAGAAGCAGTTTTTAATTTTTTAAAAGCCATTTTAGGGACAAAATTATTAGCCCCTTTAAGCAATTTGTTTTTGATAGTCTACAGAACAAACCATCATTATACAATAACTTGCCTAATTAACCTAGTTAAGCCTTTAAATGTCACTTTAAGCTGTATAGAAGTGTCTTGAAAAATATCTAGTCAAATATTATTTACTGTCATCATGGCAAAGATGAAAAAAATCTGCTCTCCGTTAAACAGAAATGGGGGGGGGGGAATAAACAGAGGGGCTAATAATTCAGGGGGGCTAATAATTCTGACTTCAACTGTGTATATGAAGAGTTCAGATGCAAAAACCTGAAAGTGCCGTCTGAAATTTCCATCGAAAATAAGCATTTTTTTCAGACTCATGTTTATGTTCAGTTATTTCAATTTAAAGACCTTTAAAAGAGTGTATTCTTCGCCATAAACTCGAAATTACTGAACCTACATACAGGAGCCGGATAAAAATGCTCATTTTTTAAGGAAATTTTAAACGGCTTTCAGAGGTTTTGCATCTGAACTCTTCATATATATCTTTATTTAACCAGATAAAAAACCTATTGAGATCAAGATCTCATTTACAAGGGTGACCTGGCCAAGAGGTCCGCAACACACGACTTATGAAAAATAATAATAATAATAAATAAAAAGTAAAGATGGTATAAAAATACAGTTCAGTTAATCAGTTGTAATACATTACAATATTTAAAAAAAAACATACATTGAGAAATGGACTGTTTTTGTTTGTTATAAAGGATAAAGTGAAATTATTTGATTGGGATGAGCTCGGACATTTTTAGTTCAGACTGAAGAGTATTCCAGAATGAGGGGGTGGCATGACTAAAGGCTCGCCTCCCCATTTCAGCACAGCAAAAATTCCAGTGTTAAATATACAGTGTGATGTTTTTGGTGTTGTTCAGTGTTAAAACCAGAGTACATTTTAATCCACGAGTGTGAAAGAGCGTATATTTAGGAGTTTTTTTTTTTCAGTGTTAAACCTTTAACCCAATATGCAGTGTATTTCCCACTAGTGATGGGAAGTCCAGTTTTTCTTTTACTCAAACCGGTTCTTTCAGACAAACAGTGATCAAACCAGTATGTTTTACTTAAACTTGAAACATGGCTTGTTGCATTTTAAAATGCAGAGAGTCAATGTATTGAAATTATTTCTGAAAAGTTTAATAAACATTTAATAAATGAAAACTATTTTCAACATATTTGAAATCTTGATTGGAAATGTGAAATTTGAAACATAATTGATATCTGTCACACACACCAATTGATAATGTAGGAAAAAAGGTAATAGATTAACACTTTGAAGGGTAACACACACTCCAGTTCGATGTAAGAATAAACTCTTATTGTGTTAAAATAAACTCTGAAAGTAATGTACAAATTTCACACTTTAGAAAGTGTTATTTTAACTCCAAAATGGAGGGAGTCATATGTACACCCAAGGAGTGTTAAGTTAACTCAAACTGAGTTAAATGTACACTGATTTTCTTGCTGTGAGTTTGAACCCGGGGAACAGTTGAACAATAAGTAATAAAATAAATACATCCACAAACCAGTTATTTTAAATTATAAAAATATTTCAATATTTAACCATAACATGGCATTGTTTTTAACATATGTAATGAATAATCACAACCATTTTCTCAATCATGAAATCAGCTTGTTAGAGTGACTTCTGAAGGATCATGTGACACTGAAGGCTGAAGTAATGATGCTGAAAATGTAGCTTTGTATCATAGACATAAATTATATTTGAATTTATTAGTTTATAAATAAAAATTTTCACAGTTTCTGCAGAATTTGTTGTCAAATTAAAACAAATCAAATCTTGCTGGGGAAAGAAATCTTCTTTCAGAAACATTTTGAATGCTTATGAATGTAAATGTGTGTTTTATGTCTTATAAGCTCATGCACTGTTCATTTTAATGTCTAAATCGACTTTTTCTTCTTTTTCCAGACCATAAATAAAGTGCTCATCCAGTACGCAGCCATCATCTCCAAAGACTTCACCAATCATCTCAGCAAAGAGAAAGTGGTGAGTCTTTAAACTCAGGATGTCTGTGGGGTCTTAAAAACTCTAACAATGTCAAGCGTTAGGCCTTGAAAAGTCTTACATGTACTCAAATATTGTGTTGTAGGTCTTAAATCATTTTAAGCAGGTCTTCATTTTCCTGTTCATGTAAAGCTACCCAATCAACAATCTATCTCAATGAAACTTTAAACAAATGTTGTAATTATTAACTCTCAATGTGGTTTAATTATCTTTCTTACAATAACGTTTGTTTAAAAGTTCTCTATTAATCTATGACACTGACCTGGACCAACTGTTGTGCATAGGGATGCGATGATACCATTTTTTTGGGACCGATCCAATATCAAAATTCTGAGTATCGACCGATACAGATCCGATCTCGATACTGTGCCATTTTTATTGTTTTATTATGATTTTTTTTATAGCATAATACAGTTTCTATATTTATTGTGATAAACTCAAATAATATCTTCTTTAGTACAAACAACAGACCTATAGGCCTACTGTATATGACACACAATCTAACTGAAACATGATGCTTGCTGTAAAACTAGCTACATTATTTGAGCGTTCGTTATGACATTCATAGGTTGTGATCCAGCTTATGTTTCCTTTTTAATATTAAATTTTTTTTTTGAAATCTGTAACAGGCTACCACTATTGACCCTAATCAAAACACAAACTGGTCTGTTAAACAAAATATTAATATAAATAAAATTACAGTGAAATATTCACAGTTTCAGAGTAGCCTATATTCGGCTAAATCATTTTCTGTTAATGACAATCCACATTGCGCCGTCAGTTTCACTTTCATTAATTTAATCAACTACAGAGACCACAATGCGCCAGGCTTTACAAACTATTCGCAGCACTGAAAGTATTCCCCTCGGAAGTATAAACTCAGTCGGAAGGATGAGAGAACAGAAACTTTTATTATTACAGAAAATTTTACAGAGCGGCGCATATCGCGTCTGCGCAGCCGGCGCATGAATGAAGCGCTTGATGCATTACTGCATACCTCCGGTATCTGTGGACACTTTCAATACTTAGCAGCACAAGGAGAATAAATATGTACGTTGAGGATCTGTCCAATGTATTATTGAACCTTTTTTAATTTAAAATTTCAGGTAGGCCTACTTTGTGTGTGAAGAGCAGGTAATAACCCTGTACTCCAGTTTTGCGAATGCGATCTGCTGATCTAACAGACAGCACAACATGATTTAGAAACAGCAATAAATGCCTTGTTGCAGGTCAACATGAAGCCATTTAATGCAAAACTAAATGCATTTCTCCACTCATTACTTATATTAACAGGGACAAATAGTCTTGGAGAAATTTTTTCGTGTTGTCATTGGGAATTGGGAATGAATGGAGAATGATTGACAAGCGCGGTGGCAGGAAGGGCTGAACTGAACATGAATATAACCATTTGAATATTCATCTGTACTTCACATTAAACTATAGAATGGCTTCAGAACATTTGGGATATAGTAGTCTACATGACAACTTTCTAGTGCCTGATAATTGGCTACCTTCATGACTTTTGTTGGCTTATAAATTACACAGAATATAGCGCACGCGCAAGATCTGATTTAGATCGGTACCAGCTGGCCGATGTCACAACCTGTCTTCCTCGTGTGTTTGTTTTCGTCATGTGATCCTCACCTTGTGCTCCTTTGTTCCCGTTCCCGCCATGTCATTATGTTCATCTCCTTCACCTGTGTCATCCAGCTGTGTGTCATTGTCATCATCCTGTCCTTGTGTATTTATAGTCCTTGTATTCATTTAGTCCTGGGTCCGGTATTGTCGATGTTGATGTCTACGTGTCTCACTGTTCTCCTTCAAGCCCTGTTCGTCCTGTAATCCTCGTAAGTGTTATTTAATAAATATACGTGTTTATTGTACTCCTGAGAACCCGTGCCTTCTTCGTCCTGTGAGCAGCAGGCGTAACATAATACCGGACCTAAAAGTTTGCGGCGTGTTTTCCCTCCGTTTTATTTTCATAGTCATTTTTGCCCCCAGTGTTTTATTTTTCATCTCCCTCGTGTTCCTTCCCCAATGGACCCCTTCCACACCCCGGAATTCCTCATCATCATGTTGAAGCAGGGGGAAAACAACCTCGAGGACCATACGAACAGTTTCCTGTTTTTAGCTGAAAGATCCAGCTGGCCGGACGACGTGCTCTGCGGGTTCTACAATTCCAACTTGAACACCGCGTGCAGAGCATGGTCGTCCGAAGATGGTCCTCGGGGTAATCTCGCCGCCTATGTGGAGTGGACACTGGCAAGGAACCGTCCATCGTTCGACGTCAGTGCCACTCCAGACCCAGTGACCAGCCCTACCATCTGCAAGGAGCGTACGCCAGAGCCCACCGCAGACGGAGAGCCACCCGCGGTGTGTGAGCCATCGCCAACGAGAGCGACAGAGCGGAACACCACCGAGCAGGAGGAGCTCGACCAGCCGTCTGACCAGGTGCGTGAGCCGGTAATATCGCCGAAAGTGGGAGTCCTGGTGGACATCGAGGGACCGAGCGAGAGTCCCGTCCACCGACCCACTGCAGAGGGTGAGCTGGCCCTGGACCCCGAAATGCTGCTCATTGACTTCTGGAGCGAAGTCAAGCCCCTTCCGCTGTTCCCAGACAGCCCTTCTTCAGTCCCGTTCTTCCCAGAAGACGAAAGCTCCAGGGTCATGAGCAGCACCCCACCCGACCCGCCCTCTTTATCTTCGTTGACGTCATCCACAGCCATTCTGCCCTCTCCAGTGCGGCTACAGTCAGCCAGTCCCCCAGCTCACCCTCCAACAGCATGTGTGGAGGCATCTCTGCGGGCCTGCCCACCTGTTTCGCCAGACAGAGGTTGTCCCCCGACGTCATCTCCTTCACCCTCCGAGCTACGGACTCCGCCTCGGCCCTCCGACCCAACGGCTCCACGTTGGCTCCCTCCTCCCTCATCTCCTCCTTGGACCGTCAGCCTACCGGCTCCACCAGGCTCCCTCGTTCCCCCGGCTCCGCCTTGGTCAGTCGTCGCCCTGCCTCCACCTCTGGACTCCGCTCCACCGGCTGTGCCTCATCACTCCATCCCGCCAGCTCCGTTGAGCTCCTCCTTCCCTCCAGCTACGCCTCGGTCCTCTGTCGCTCTGGCTCCACCGCGGGCATCCGGACCTGTGTCGTCGCTTCGGTCGGGTGAGCCGTCCGCTCCACCTCGGCCCTCCGGAACCTCAGCGTCACCTTCACCCTTCGGCTCTCCGTCGACTCCTTGGGCTCCACCTCCATCTGCGGCGTCTCCCACGGTCGGCCCCCTGGAGTCGGCGACCACTCCTCCTCCATGGCTCCTCCCTCCGTCGACTCCACCCTGGGCCGTCCTTCTGGCTGTGTCCTGGGTCCTCCTCCTGCTTCATCTCCCTTCCTGGCTCCTCCTTCCTCCTTGGCCTCCTCCTCGGTTCCACGCCCTCCAACTCACCTCCTGGCTCCTTCCTCCTGTGACTCCTCCCTGGCCTCCTCCTGTTTTCCACGCACTCCAGTTCCTCCCTCACAGACTCTCCTCTAACCCCCTCCTTTTATTTAGGCGCGAGGGCGCGCCTTTTAAAGGGGGGGGGGGGGGGGGGGGTACTGTCACAACCTGTCTTCCTCGTGTGTTTGTTTTCGTCATGTGATCCTCACCTTGTGCTCCTTTGTTCCCGTTCCCGCCATGTCATTATGTTCATCTCCTTCACCTGTGTCATCCAGCTGTGTGTCATTGTCATCATCCTGTCCTTGTGTATTTATAGTCCTTGTATTCATTTAGTCCTTGGTCCGGTATTGTCGATGTTGATGTCTGCGTGTCTCTCTGTTCTTCTGCAAGCCCTGTTCGTCCTGTAATCCTCGTAAGTGTTATTTAATAAATATACGTGTTTTTTGTAATCCTGAGATCCCGTGCCTTCTTCGTCCTGTGAGCTGCAGGCGTAACAGCCGATACCCGATCCAGCAAAAATATGCGATATCGAACCGATATCCGATCCATGTATCGGGATCGGTGCATCCCTAGTTGTGCATATATTCAGTTTATTATGAATAAATAAATGAATAAACCAAGTCATTATTTTTTAAAGAAATGTTATGTTAAAAAAAGTATACGTATACAACTAGAGTTTGCTTGTTTTGACACATTATTTAAAATGTGTCAAAAAAACAACTTTATTTTGAATGAGGCAGGTTAAAATCTTTTCCATTATCATTAGAAAAATATACTCAGTGTTTAGCCCTCTATATCAGGGTGTCCGCGGGGACTTAAAAAGTATTAAAAGTTAATAAATCAATTATGAAAAATTTAAGGCCCTTAAAAGGTATCAAAAAGTCTTAACCAATTTATTATTTCAAGCGAGTTCTGTTGCATGGTTGTGCTCCATTGATTTATTTAACTACAACTGTTTATTAACAACTGTTTATTAAGTTAAAGGTTTGATATATTACTTAAAATATAAAAAGTATTAAAATATTCTTAAAATATTTTGAGAAGGTCTTTTAAAAAGTCTTAAAAGGTATTGAAATTATCTTTGGGATTCCTGCATATACCCTGTATAAGCCTGAAATTTTATTCATAATGCTCTTACACTGCAAAATAAACAAATGCTTTTCTTACTTAGGGGTTTTGTGTTGTTTCTATTCCAAACATTTAAAGATTATTAAATCAAGAAGCCTTTTCTTGATGTGGAAAATATATTGTTTATAGTTTTTCCTTAAAACAAGCAAATTAATCTCCCAACGGGGTAAGAAAAATAATCTTATATCAAAGTGAAAACAAGAATATTTTTCTTATATTTTTCTTGTGTTTGATCAGGGTTGGAGCTGAACTCTGTAGGAAGGTAGATCTCCAGAAACAGGGTTGAGCACCCCTGGTTTAAGGAAACCGATTGCAACAAACCATTTAAGTTCAAATACTAATCCTAATGAGTAATGTGAACTTAATCTATTTGAGTAAATGAAGCAATTTGAGCACAGTAAAACCCAATAAATGAAGAGAACTCAAAGCAACTGAGTACTGTAAAACCCAATAAGTTAAGGCAACTCAAAATGTTTGAGGAAACCGATTGAGGAAACTGAGTACTGTGAACTTACTCCATTTACAGTAAGTTGAAGTAATGAGTTATTTAATTAACTCACTACCTTCAACACTAAGTTCAAAACTCTTTTCAAATGAGTAGAATTAACTTTCAGTAAATTTTAAGTTGACTACACTCATTTCATTTGATAAAGTTGACTGTTAGGTTTTACAGTGTAACATTAAGTATGTATAATCTTGTACAGCATTTATTAATCATAGTTCAACATAACTAATGCATTATTCAAATCCAAAGCTGTGCTTGTTAACATTAGTTAATGCACATTGAGCTAACTTAAATAACATTAACAAACATGAATAAATACCATAATAAATGTATTTCTAATAGTTTGTTCATGTTAGTAAATACATTATCACCAATATTTTAAAGTGTTACCGCATTTTTTGCAGTGTATAAAAAGTCTTGATGAAACCTGCAGAAACCCTGATGAACTTTAAACCTGCTCCATCATAAAAGCTCAGCATGTTTTAAAGCCACGACCCTGAGAATGTCCGAACACATCCTAATGGGATTATCCTGGAGACGCTTGCATGCAGGCCACAAAGAGACATATAAACACAGAGACCTTCTCTCGTCCCTGTCTGTGCTTTTAACTTTGCTCTCTTTGTGTAAAAATGACAGCGTTCGCGGCGCTAGCTCAAAGCTGCTTTTGTTCTAGCCTGCAGTCTTCCTGTAATGATTATAATAGCTTGACACGCAGGACGCGAGGAGAGACAGATGTATCTTTTAAGTGCCATGACAGAAGCATAGAGAGAAAATCAGCCGGCCGGTAATTAAAGACGTATCTCTGCTTCAGTCTGGAAGGATAGATCCATCGCACGACTGACAGCTCAATTCATCCTCAGAATATCTGCATCTTTAACATACAAAATCTGTCATCATTTACTCTCCCTTCACTCGTTTCAAACCTGTTTGAGTTTCTTTCTTCTGTTGAACACAAAGGAAGATAGTTTGATGAATGATGAAACCTGTAACCGTTGATTCCATAGTATCAATGTTATGATAGTTAACGAAAATGGACGAAAAAACTAGAATTTAAAAAACATTTTCGTTAACTGAAATAAAACCTGAAACTAAAATTATATATTACAGGGAGTGCAGAATTATTAGGCAAATGAGTATTTTGACCACATCATCCTCTTTATACATGTTGTCTTACTCCAAGCTGTATAGGCTCGAAAGCCTACTACCAATTAAGCATTTTAGGTGATGTGCATCTCTGTAATGAGAAGGGGTGTGGTCTAATGACATCAACACCCTATATCAGGTGTGCATAATTATTAGGCAACTTCCTTTCCTTTGGCAAAATGGGTCAAAAGAAGGACTTGACAGGCTCCGAAAAGTCAAAAATAGTGAGATATCTTGCAGAGGGATGCAGCACTCTTAAAATTGCCAAGCTTCTGAAGCGTGATCATCGAACAATCAAGCGTTTCTTTCAAAATAGTCAACAGGGTCACAAGAAGCGTGTGGAAAAACCAAACCAAAAACCAAGGCGCAAAATAACTGCCCATGAACTGAGAAAAGTCAAGCGTGCAGCTGCCAAGATGCCACTTGCCACCAGTTTTGCCATATTTCAGAGCTGCAACATCACTGGAGTGCCCAAAAGCACAAGGTGTGCAATACTCAGAGACATGGCCAAGGTAAGAAAGGCTGAAAAACGACCACCACTGAACGAGACACACAAGCTGAAACGTCAAGACTGGGCCAAGAAATATCTCAAGACTGATTTTTCTAAGGTTTTATGGACTGATGAAATGAGAGTGAGTCTTGATGGGCCCGTGGCTGGATCGGTAAAGGGCAGAGAGCTCCAGTCCGACTCAGACGCCAGCAAGGTGGAGGTGGAGTACTGGTTTGGGCTGGTATCATCAAAGATGAGCTTGTGGGGCCTTTTCGGGTTGAGGATGGATTCAAGCTCAACTCCCAGTCCTACTGCCAGTTTCTGGAAGACACCTTCAAGCAGTGGTACAGGAAGGAGTCAAGAAAAACATTGTTTTCATGCAGGACAATGCTCCATCACATGCGTCCAAGTACTCCACAGCGTGGCTGGCAAGAAAGGGTCTAAAAGAAGAAAAACTAATGACATGGCCTCCTTGTTCACCAGAACTGAACCCCATAGAGAACCTGTGGTCCATCATCAAATGGGAGATTTACAAGGAGGGAAAACAGTACACCTCTCTGAACAGTGTCTGGGAGGCTGTGGTTGCTGCTGCACGCAATGTTGATGGTGAACAGATCAAAACACTGACAGAATCCATGGATGGCAGGCTTTTGAGTGTCCTTGCAAAGAAAGGTGGCTATATTGGTCACTGATTTGTTTTTGTTTTGTTTTTGAATGTCAGAAATGTATATTTGTGAATGTTGAGATGTTATATTGGTTTCACTGGTGAAAATAAATCATTGAAATGGGTATATATTTGTTTTTTGTTAAGTTGCCTAATAATTCTGCACAGTAATAGTCACCTGCACACACAGATATCCTCCTAAAATAGCTACAACTAAAAACAAACTAAAAACTACTTCCAAAAATATTCAGCTTTGATATTAATGAGTTTTTTGGGTTCATTGAGAACATGGTTGTTGTTCAATAATAAAATTAATCCTAAAAATACAACTTGTTGGTTGTATGACATTATTATTTAAGACATCAACAGTCAAGTTCCTTCACAATTTTTGTACATTAAACTATTACTTGAGCTCAGTGAAGGCCAGGAACACAATGTTCTTCAAATCCAGGATATTTTTTATTCAATTTTATGTCCATAAATAAGTCAAAAACCATGCCGAAATGCAACACGTTTATTTTAGCGTTGTCAAACATCTTAAATTGGTTAAAAAAACAATACATCATAAATATAAGGAATAGTATATACAAAGATTGATTAATAATAATATGATTCTGAGTTAGTTTTGGCCAGAACGTTCACAACACAACATAACTTCTTTTTTTTTTTTGCAAAATGCTGTATATCCACCTTAGGCTATATTCTACTGTAATACCATTAAGAAAAGCTAGTAAATCAATGTTTTGTTTGATAAGTAAGATTAAGTTAGTTAGATAAACGACTTGTAGCTGATTACAGAAAGAGCGGAGGCTCCTTCCACACCGTTGCTGAAAACCAAACCTGTAAGATCAGAGCGGGCGGAGCCACGGTGTCAAGCTGGAGTTATACTTTCGCCTGACGCCGCATCGCGCACCTCCGCTGACTGCGTGCGCACTTCGCGAAACGGACGAGGCTTTTATACTTGCCGCATTCGCCGTTGTGATATTCTTTAAAACGACAGGGCGGTGAAAAGAAACTGACCAAAAAGTCAGAAGTAGTAGAAAGTTTCCGGAACTACGTCATATCATTAATATCATTCAAGATTTTTAAACGAATTATTTTTATTGTTTTTATTAATTATTTTAATGATTATGAGGATTTTTATAACCATTCAAGATTTTTTAAATCAAACTTTGATGCATCACTTGCTTTTGTTCATATCTCGGACAGTTTTACCCATCAAAGTTTATTTAAATATCAATGACAACAGAATGGGTTGTTCTACAAATATATTTTTATTATGGCAAGAAAAAAAAAAGCACACTTACTTAAAAATACAGATGTTTTTTTTAGATTTAGCCCACTTCACAATTCACACATTACTGTCTGGCTAGTTTCTGTCCTATACTTATGCTAAAAATGCAATAATGGTCCAAACATTCCTGACCATTATCACCAATAAAGCCTAGAAAAACAGGCCATCAGTATATTGTAAACTGATAGGTTAATATATTCCTTTCCAGTCATCAAAGACATAATTTGTTCCTTAAATGTAGTTTTGTAACTATTAAATTGTTTTAAATTCAATATTGTAATATATGTATATATGTATATCAGTGTAAAACCTTTGAATGGTGGACATATTTCTCTAATTGTGTGCCTGGGTCTCCACTTTTACCATGGCCTCTTTTGGCTTTAACAAACTCATCCCTCAAGTTTTTCCAAACTTTTTAACAGAAACGTTCCTTCTTTCCCACGGCTGTTGCTATTTCTAGCCAAGAATTATTGATCATCTGGTTATCTCTATGATCACAGATCATAAAGATGTCTGTACAGTACACTGTTTCAGACAAAATCTCTTCAAAGTGGTTCATTATCAACTTAAACCAAACGCACCGCCGCCTTCACTCGAGTCTCAAAAAATGCCGTGCGCACCGCCAGCTGAAATGATGTTGCGCGCACCCAAAGCGAACATCTGCAAACTCCGCGATGACGTCACATTCGCTGCGCGCACTCAAGCGAACTAGCGGACGCGTCGAGTATAAACAAGGCTTTACAGGTCTTGTCTCTGTTGCACCGAGTCCGCGACACAAGCTCGCCTCAAAGAATGGTCAAAGCGAAAGCTGGAGCTCTTGAAAGCAGCAAGACTGTCGGGTGCATGACCATAACTTTTTGTCTAGTCTATTTGAAAGAGATCTGATCACACCAGTTGCGTTTCCAGGCACAGCTTCGCGCAAGGAAACGGGAGCGCGCAGCTGTGCACACGTTTTAAACAGTCGCGCGCATCACATCAGCTTTTGTCATGAATGATCATCCTCCCATTCGGTATTCACCTGCTCTCGCTAACACAGTTATATTTGTCAGTCGTGCTGCTTCTCGATTCTAAGATCGCATTTGCCATCCTTATTGTCGAACCCTGCTTTTAAGAAAACTACATCGAAATCCATGACGTTAGCTTGGCTCTGACACTTTGATTGTCTGACTGACAGACAGTAGCTGATCAGTGACAACCTACGTGACTGACAGCTCGCCTACAGTATAAACAATTGAATGGTAAACGTTTTTTTAGTTCGCCTATTGAATCCTCTTTTTAAAAATATATGATTTTAGTTTTGATATTATCGTTAAATCAACGAGCAAACTCAGAGCACTTGACTGGCGGTGACTCTCTTTCCAGGGGATGCTGAGCTCGCGCAGCATCCTGAACGTTCTATAACCGTTATATCGCACTTTGTAAAGAAACTGGTCTGGCGGATATCGCGTTTTGTTTTTAATGTTATTAATGGCAGCAATTCACACATAGATTAAGGTACATCTGAACAGTGATTTCCAATAATAAAATCCAAATGTCAAAAAATGGCGTTTATCGTGTTTTGCAACCAAACTCTTCATATGTAAATTAATACATAATCTTACTGTATGACTTTTAGAAGTAAATCTATTTACTTTGCGCTGCCGGTGTTTGACCTGTACGCCATCTTAGAGTCTGTAATCTTGCTGCCATTGGCCAGATCAAGCCGGTCCTTCTCCAGTCAGTCCTCGCTGTTGCATTCGCAACAAAAACAACGAGTGGACATGACAGCAGCACGGTGACAGCATTAGATACAGGGAAAAGTATTCATTTAACACATTTGTGCCCAATAATGGGTTTTATTTCCGCGTTAGTGATTGCGATCGAGAAGGAATCGTTTAGAACTTGCATGCGACAGTTAAGGTGTTAAGTACGGTGGCCGGGAAGTGCAAAACAACATTACAAAGTGTGAAACACTTTTACGAAGCTCAAGACAAATTTACATTTTGAAAAACATTTTTACCTATTATAAGACACTATTATATGGGGAAAACGATTTTACCAAGGACGAAACAAATTTACATTTTAGAAAAAAAATTAACAAGACGTAAAACACTTTTACCAGTCCAGAAACAAATTTACAATTACAGATTTTTTACCATCAAAATGTAGTATATTTTATATCATTACCAACTTTTGATATAAAACCGCTGTTATTTTATTGATTGTTATGAAATAATTTAAGTGCTTTATTGTTTATTAGTGAAAGTGCCCGCTCACTTTGACAAGGCCTGTCTAAATATATATTTCTGCCATGCCACTAATACAGATAAACTATTGTTGCATTATCATTGTTTATTTTTCTGTTATGTACAGAGATTTGAAATATTTATTTCCCCTCCAATCCTTTTTAATCTTCACATTACATTTTGGTCATTTTATCTCCAAATAAAATTTGCCCAAAGCTGCACAACATATGACCTCTACATAAATACGGGTGCTGTGACTTCTATTGTAGCTATGTTTAGCATCCCTATATGAGAGAGTGCCATAACCGCGTTTAGTCACACTATTGCTTTTCTTTTACAAGTGAGCATGAAAAAAACTAGTTTCAGCATTTATTTAAATTTAAATGAACAAGGTAAGCTGGTAAGGTAGTTACACAGTAAAAAATTTTTTTATAAAAAAATAAATAAAAAATCGAAATCGTGAATCGGTCAAACTTTATGATCTCGATTTTTTTTTTTTTTTGCCATATCGCCCAGCCCTAGGGTAACGTAAACCAGAGCTCTGTCATCGAATTATTCATTTGTATCTAATAAATTACTAATATTTTTGGCATTTAAGAAAACCCTCTCCTGACCTTTTTTATTGAACACGCACGGAATTGGCTTGATATTCCAACAAGTTGTAGACTCATGTTAACCTGTGCATTTGGACTCGTGTTTACCTGTGTCTACAAAGTCACACATGAGCTGATATTTTCCGGTGTGTGGTACATTCCACGTCACTTCCGGTGTGTGGGACATTCCGAACAGTTCCGGTGTGTGGTACATTCCCTTTCCGTAAAGAATCTGTAATTGTAAATTTGTTTCTGGACTGGTAAAAGTGTTTTGCGTCTTCTTAATTTTTTTTCTAAAAAGTAAATTTGTTTCGTCCTTGGTAAGATCATTTTTCCTATATAATTGTGTCTTATGATAGGTAAAAATGTTTTTCAAAATGTAAATTTGTCTCGAGCTTCGTAAAAGTGTTTCACACCTTGTAATGTTGTTTTGCACTTCCCGGCCACCGTAGTACGGCTACATTTTATTAAATAACATTTATAACATTTTAACATTTAAATGCGCTCTTGCTTATAAATCAGTCGAGCAGAGTTTATATGCCTCGTCCTGAATTCATTTTACGACCGTGCGTCTTGTTCTCTCATTTCAATTAGAGCGACGGCTTCATATTTTCTTTCAGAGATTCACAGCTATTCGTCACTCGTCTGACATGTGACCTTTAGTAAGTGTGGCGATGCAGACGCTTTAATTAGCTGATGTAGGCCTGAACTAATTACACACTCCTACCCGTCCAATTAGCTCACATATGCAGGACTGTCACATCTCAAGTTCATCTGTTTGTCAACACCGGTCCTGCCAATGGGTTTCTGACTGACACATTTTACCCAAAGTGCATTGCGATAACAGACATCAGAAATGGACAGTACTGACCCTTACTGAGAAATCAGATATTCTTTATAAATATTAGTTGACCTCCAACTCAGTTTTTCAGGTATCTATGTACAGTTGAAGACAAAATTATTAGTTTTATTAATAAAATTATTCTTTTTTTTATTTATTCATTCATTTTCCTTTGGCTTAGTTCCTTATTTATCAGGGGTTGCCACAGTGGAATGAACCACTAACTATTCTAGCATATGTTTTACACATCGGATGCCCTTCCAGCGGTAACCCAGTACTGGGAAACACCCATACACACTCATTCAGACACACACTCATACACTACGGCCAATTTAGTTCATCAATTCCCCTATAGCGCATGTGTTTGGACTGGAAACCGAAGCACCCGGAGGAAACCCACGCCAACACGGGGAGAACATGCAAACTCCACATGGAAATTCCAACTGGCCCAGCCGGGACTCGAACCAGTGATGTGTGTTCAACAGTGCTAACCACTGAGCCACCGTGCCACCCATTATCTTTTTTATTATTTTAAAATTATTTTCCAAGTGTTGTTTAATGGAGAGAATTGTTTCAACATATTTTTAAACATAAAAGTTTTATAATAAATTTCATAATCTAAAAATCTTGACCCTGAAATTGTTTAAAAAGAAAAGTAAAACTGCTATTATTCCAGCCAAACTAAACAAAATAAGATTTTCCCCTGAAGAAGAAAATATAGGAAATAGTGGGAAAATGTCCTTGGTCTGATAAACATGCCATGGGAAATATTTGCAAAAGAATTTAAAAAATCACAAGAGGACAAAATAATTTTCACTTCAACTGTTGATGCATGTTAAATAGTAGCCCCTTTCACACAGTGATAGCGGTAAATATCTGGAAAATTTCCGGAACGACTCAACCGGTAAATTAAAAAAAACGCTGTTCACACAGACAAGGACGTTACGGAATTTTTCCGGAAAAGACCGTTCACACATCCATTCCAAAATACTAGTAAATTCTGACATCATTAACCAGAAATGAGCTCTAAACAGCTGCACTTGTATTAGTAAACATAGAAGGGGTCGGGCTTTTGTTGATGAATCACTTTTATTTAAAGCTTTAGCATTCATGTCCCAGAGACATCCAAAGGCAGAAGCGTGAACTGCAGCTAAATGTTTACACATTTGACTACATTACAAATTCTGTGGATAGTTAAGTATTGTGAACAGCCTCCATAAAAACATATGGAGGAACACTTTCGCATGTTGAGATGTACATAATATGTGTGTGTGTGCTGGCGTTTACTGGCTGCTTCTTGTGCACGCACGTCAAGCAGCTGAAGCTGAGCTTGAAGGTAAACAAACAGCGGTTAATCGTTGGCATATTATCGATAATTCTTTACACAGTTGGTATTAAGAAGGAACATAGAAACGTTATCTGACTAAAGCCTGTTTCACACCGCAAGCGTCAGCAGCGCGGGAGCAGAGCGTGAGCGGTGCGTGTTTTTTCGGCGTCCATGTTAACAGATTAGAGCTTTCTAACCGCAAGAAGCAGCAGTGCAGCGATAGTTTCGGCGTTGGGTCTGTTTTTGTTGCGCTGCTCACGCTCAATTAAAGTGACAGTGCATTGATAATGACCAAAAACACATTGAATGACAGTAAAAAGTAGCGATTTTACTTAATAAATGCGTCAATAATATCAACTGATTTATATGTAGTCAATCAAATGAACTTAAACGATTAAAAACGGCAGCAAATATTTATTTAGGCCCGAACTACAAAACCAAATGTAAAACCATTTTACCATTAGTTTTGCTTAAGTTGCACACTAGTGTTGCAGGAGAGGGGAAATAGAAGTGGGCGTATTAAGACTGCTATTTACGGGAGTTGTCATCCACAGCGAAGTGTATTGTGGGTAGTGTAGTTCAACACGCATAAATAAAAGAAGGGCATGCATTGATCACTTCAGTCTGTCTCATCCTCTGCACGAGCTGTTACTCTGCTGCTGGATATTACTGAAGCGGAGAAAGTAACACTAGTTTGATCATGTATAAATATCATTATAACTATATTGTATAAATATTATTGTACCTAGGCCTACAACATCCTGACAATCAAAAACAAAATGACATGATGTCACAGGCGATTGTCTTCTGAGTGCACCAGACATGAATGACACTCCTCATAGAGCTTGAGAAGCATGCAGTACTGTATGATATATGTCATTTGTAAAATAAAGACTTGCAGGTTAAGGAAACAGCATATGAGGAAGTTGCCGCGGGTTTTGATGCAGATGAAAAGTTTTTTAAAAAAGTGTATTTGTATATATAGAGAGAGAGATAGGGAACTAGATAGAATAGACAGAGATAGATTGATCTCTGCAGCAGCTGCCGAAGAGCTGCGCGCTGCAGACGCAGCTGGTGTGAAAGGCAAACGCCTGCGTGCTGCTTCTGCTCTCCATACGTGCTGCGCACGCACTGCTTTCGTTTGCAGTGTGAAACAGGCGTAACATCTAGCAGCTAAACGTGTCTGGACAAATATTCAAAGGCTTTATCTTCATAGACAGCGTGCATGTGAATGCTTCTGAATGTTCTGATTGGCTGGAGTAGACGTCTCACGTCAGCACGTTTTAATCGTGACTGTGCTCTTTCCGGCAATTTTCCTTCTGCGTTCACGCAGAGCAGCTTTCCGGCAAATTACCAGTAATGTTACAACTTCTCTTTCTGGAAAATTGCCGGAATGAATTTACCAGTATTTTTTAAAAAGGACACATACAGACCTTTTCGGAAAATTGCAGGTAATTTTCCGGAAAGGTGTGTACTGTACGTGTGAAAGGGGCTAATGTCCTGTTAATGTTGGTCATCTACAGAAAAAAGTAACAGTAATAGTCTTGAACCAGACTATAACCAGTGTTGTAATTGCCTGGTTGACTTTTTGTCATTAGGTTATCGTTAAAACAAAAATCTCAATATTTACGTAATGTGCGGAACACTATTTGGCCATACCTGTCAACCCTCCCGTTTTTCCCGGGATTCTCCTGTATTTTACAGTTCTATCCCGATGTCATCCCGTAAAGGTATTTTCCCAAATTTCTCCCGTATTTTTTATCATTCTGAGAAGAGCCGATCCTCCCTATATGCAACCCATACCGCCGAACCACCAGGGGCCGCCCTTGCTCTTAAATGTGAATCGGTTCTGTGCTTTCATTTTATATAGGCAAGGAAACACTTTGAAATAAATATAAAAACGGCGCGATTCATTTCCTTTTCATTACAGGCGCCATTGCCCCTATGCAATCCTCAAAACAGTCAGTTCATATAAAGATGCATGACTGTCAGCTGATGCGCTTCATAGTGATAATAGACGCTGTTTCCCAAGCGGATTCTGTACGTACGCAATTTAATGCTGAGCTCAAGTGGACACTGGGTTTTGGGTGCGTGTTTATACAGACATATACACATCATCATAATAATAATAATGATAATAATTATAATGGCGGTTCATTCCGCTGTGGCAACCAGATTAATAAAGGGACTAAGCCGAAAATAAAATAAATGAATGATAATAATAATAATAATAATAACAACATCTAGACATGCCGATCTTGTTGGGTTTTTTTTTTAAACACAACAAATTTTGTCTTAAATGAGCATAAACAGTTAGGAAAACAGTCAAATGCTTTCATTATAGATCTGTGCAGTTTTAAAGTGACAGCTCTGTTATTTAATGCAATCAAACCAAAAAAATCTAAATGAGAGATTAATTCACTGCTCTTTAATCAGAATGTTTAAATTATACAGTGAAGAAAAGATGAGATTTGATAACTAATAATAGTTTTAATGAGCTGAACTGTTTGCTAATTTATTTGCAGCTTTTTCTAATGTATAATAATTATGATATCCTTTGTAAATTATAATAAAAATGTATTACTGATCATTTCAGAAGCTTATTTACAATGAAACTGCTCCAGACGAACATTTTTTTTTTTTTCGGGGGGCGAAATCCCTTATTTTCACATCCCAATGTTGACAGGTATGTATTTGACCAAAGAAATTGGTCGAAAGATATCTGTAGAGTGGAATTCGAAGGGTTAAAGATATTCACAGTACATTAATCCAGTGCATTAATGCATCTATTTTATTAATTGTTCCCAAAAGTAAAACAATTAGTATTGAATAATATGATGTGACACCGTGGCTCAGTGGTTAGCACTGTCGCCTCACAGCAAGAAGGTTGCTGGTTTGAGCCCCAGCTGGGTCAGTTGGCGTTTCTGTGTAGAGTTTGCATATTCTCGCCATGTTGGCGTGGGTTTCCTCTGGGTGCTCCGGTTTGCCCCACAGTCCAAAGACATGCGGTACAGGTGAATTGGGTAGGCTAAATTGTCCGTGGTGTGTGTGAGTGTAAATGAGTGTGTGTGGATGTTTCCCAGAGATGGGAAGCATGCATGCAATGTAATCATATCTTTATATAAATCAAGCTTTAAGAATACGGTTACAGTTATGGTTACAGTTATTGGTTTATTTCCATGTCATTTCAAAAGTGAATGCATGTTTGTGCGTGTGAGTTGTGTTCAGTGTGTGATTCTCTGTTTCTTCAGGCACAGATTTCTCATTAGCATAGATTTCACATAATCAAAGTCAGATTTACTGCCATTGATGAGTGTCAGATGTCAAACCCACCATCAGCATCTCAATGACTCAGTGACGTGTGTGTGTGTGTGTGTTCATACAGTACATGTTTATGTGTGTTCATGTGTATGTGAGTTTGTTCACGTGCATGTGTGCGTGTATGGATGGGTGTGAAATTGTATGGGTGTGTGTATGAGTATGTGTGTTTACAGCAGTGCAGATGTCTGTGTCTGTCTGCATGTGCAAATGAGAATAATCTCGTGTCGCTGTGTGTTCTTCTTCCAGCCCTGTATCCTCCTCAACAACATCCAGCAGCTCAGAGTCCAACTGGAGAAGATGTTCGAGTCCATGGGAGGAAAACAGGTCAGAAATACACTCACTCTTACTGTAACACTCCAGACTCTTTCTGTTTTCCCACTAACTGTGAGTGAAGTTGTAGAAGATCCTTTGCTGTAAAGCTGCGTTCATCACCTGTCTGAATTACTGCCATTATGAGACTCATAAGAAAGAGATTCCTGCTTTTTCCTCTTAAAGGGACAGTTCACCTAAAACTGAAAATTCTGACATCATCTACTCACCCTTTACTTGTTTCAATCCTGTTTGAGTTTTCATCTGTTGAACAGAAATGAAGATATTTAGAAGAAAGCCCAAAATCTGTAACCACTGACTTTCATAGCAAGTTTTTCCTACTATAAAAGTCAAGGTTTCAAAAAATCTTCTTTTAGTGTTCAACAGAAGAAAGAAACTCCTAAAGATTTGGAACCACTCTAGGGTGAGTAAATAGTGAGTACATTTTGGTTTTGGGTGAACTGTCTCTTTAACAGGATGTATACAAACACCAACACATGTTGGATGTGTTACTGCACAGTATAACTGCGTCCTTTTAGAATTTTATTTATGACTCCTTCAGGAATTAGAGATGAAATGGGGATAGTTTTACACAAATATACTAAACCAAAACAACGATCTAAGCGCAAAGTCTAAAGCGCATAGCGCAAAAGCATTAAAGGGCACCTATTTTACCCCTTTTTTAAGATGTAATATTAATATTATGGTTCTTCTGAGTGTGCCAGTTTAGGTTCAGTTCAAAACACAATTCAGATTTTTTTATTATGATGTGTTAAAAAGTGCCATTTTGGGGGCGTGTACACAGTTTGTCGTTTTAGGGGCGTGTTGCTTCACATGAAAATTAGTTTCGACTTCCCGCCCAACTTAACAAGGGGGCGGAGCCAAGAGCTCCCCCGCTTTGTGTATGGCTACAGACAGGCAGACAGAGAGAGAAGCAACATGAGTGAGAGGACCAGCATTCAGCTGTACATGTACGACTCGGACACAGACCAAGCAGAGACTACAAAATCATTTGTGTCTTTGTATAGTTTTACAGCCAACTGTGTGCTAGTTTAAAGCTCCGAGCTTGTACACCGAGACTAATAACCAAGCACACTGAATTAACTTTGACTGAAGGGCATCACACACCGGATGCACCGCGACGCGGCTCGCACATGACAGTTGAAAGTATCGCACACTTGCGGCACCGGTGTGTGTCACCTGATAGAAACTTATGTTTAGAATTCAGAAATGCATGCCGCTGCGTGGCGCGATGCTGCGTGTCGCCGAGCGGCGCTTCTGGTGTACGACCTGCTTGAGGCTATAACTAAAGGGCATCATACACCGGATGCGCCGCTCAGAGCCACGACACGACACACCAGACGCGCACATTCGCATGTTATTTAAAATGAAACCATTCAGATAACGCTCTGTGACCGCGGGAAATGCAAACTGCTGAAGTTTAAGGAAGACGCAATGAAAAGTACACATGTATGCAAACCCACCAAAACTCACAAACACTGGCACGGAGGAGAGCGATAACTTGGTGAATGTTGTGCCCAATGAGCCTTACATGATCTAAAAATAGAGCAAGTGTGTTTCTTTGGTGACGTCGCTTTGACTCACACGCTGAAAATGGCGGACGTGAAACAACATACTGAGGACATGGTAATGCGCACCTGTCAATCAATATTGGTGGGCGGGGGGACCGCACTCCTATGTCAAGTTGCGGTCGATCTCAAAACCGCTTCAATTGGTCCACCGTTTTTATGTTGTTAAATTGAAAAAAAGTATATCACCCCAATATGACGGTCTATATCAGGGGTCACCAAACTTGTTCCTGCAGATTTTAGCTCCGACCCTAATCAAACACACCAGAACAAGCTAATCAAGGTCTTACTAGGTATACTTGAAACACCCAGGCAGGTGTGTTGAGGCAAGTTGGAGCTAAACCCTGGAGGGACACCGGCCCTCCAGGACCGAAATTGGTGACCACTGGTCTATACACTATACCTACACATATGTCTGTCTAAACAGCTTGAAAAGTAGATTTTTTACCATAGGTGCCCTTTAAGGTCGTGTCCGAATCCACTTTTGTTATTTTAAGGATGGAAAAATACAGTTTGCGCCCCGGCGCATGGTCTAACAGGGTTGTGCTTATTCTCTTAATGATTTATGGGTGTGTTTTGAGCATAACGTGCATTAAACCAATTAGAGTCTTGTAGGGGTAATTTACAGTTTAACCCAAAGAATGACCAGTCTGTCAGATGAAGAAGAGCCAGAGTCAGAGATTCAAATAAATAAATAAAGTTTACTGAAGATAGTTTGCAGTTTCATCAGCAGAAGCCAGCTTCAACACTCGCAATGAGTTCCTATAAGCCGCTCTGCTTACAATCACAAATCAATAACAATTATACTCTCACATAACGTCATTAACTGCGTCATACATATAGGTGTTCTAACCTGATTGGTGAAAACACAGATAGACTAGGAAAATTTCCACATGGGTGCAATTCTGAACAATATTTAAGCCTATAAATGTCAGACATCCACTAGACTGTTTAGAGCTGACTCCAGACCTGTGAAAACGGATCCACAATCAAATAGAACACACACATTTAAAGTAAAATCTGTTTCTTACCCAAGGTTGAGTGTACTCTCAGGCGTCTTTATCAAAACTGGTTTAAAACCGGTATAATCTACATTCAGGCAGCTATATCATTACTACCCAAAGTCTATCTTGAATAAAAAGTAGAATCACTTTAAAAGAATTAACCGTAAAAATAGCAAAATCACTTTAGACATTTTAGATAGTATTAACTCACAGAAATAACAATAAAAACAGTTGTTTCCAGTCCTCAGCCCTTCAGTTCCACTCAAGGTCTCCTTAACCTCTGACCTAGTTTGGTGGCTCCTGAAAATAGTTACAAAGAGACATGCAGATGCACTGAACATTCTTATATCAAGCAATGTGTTAACTTTATTCATTATTCAATAATCATCTTTAATAAAAAAAAATAATGAGAAACAGGATGATGAGAAAAAGGATAAACGTTGATCCATGCTGAGACGGATTGGAAGGTAGAAATTCGAATCCTTCAGTCTCGTCTCACATTCCCTTAAAGAGTCAGTTGCGTCACGCCATGGCGCATTTGCTATTTACACGGCAGACTTTGTAAGTGTAAAAACAAAAAAGTGTAAGTGTAAAGAGAGCATCTCTCGCAGCGCGAGGATAAAGAATGAGCCTCCTCCATTCAGCCTCTTTACTTTCTCTTTACTTTACTTTTACTCTTTACTCCTTTACTTTGGTGGATAAGTAAACGGTGTTACACGCACTCTACTAAAGACATCCATTAGCCTACATATTTAATTTCCTTTTGTTAAGAGCAAAGATTTGTTTCAAAACTATTTCTAAATTCAGTTCTAATTTCCAGCAAACGAATAAATGAACAATAATAACAAAGTGTGGTCAAAAAACTGAGTTATATCCAAACACACGTCCTGTTCTTATACCCCATATGGTGATGCAGACGTCTCCAAAGCCCCACAGGTGGACAAATCTAAACTAGTGTTTATTAAAACAAATATAAATATGCAGATAATAAATAATACTGATAATAATAATAATAATAACAAATTGTCATGAATAAACTGAAAAAAATCCCACATATATAGGCGCATAACTAGCGGACTCTGTGCTGGACTGTAGAGCAGCTTTTAGTTGGTCAATGGAGTGGTCTAGTTTAGTTCTTCAAAATAGCAACACGCCAACAATGCGCCTTAACACACCTCCTTTTCAGACCAGCACACCCATGAGTCCACAAAGTGGTGTAAATAGATTTAAATAACTTGGTGCAAAACATTACAAATTAAGGTTGCGCTGGTCTGAAAATAGCAACAAATTGCGCCAATCACGTCTTGCACTTTATTGCGCCCGGTGTATGATAGGACCCTATATTTTAAAAGTGAAAGTAAAATATATAAATCCTCCATTTTTTATTGCAGTTAATATTTAAGATACTCATTATTGCAAGTGTTTTATGTTTAAAATGTAAAAAAAAAAATTATATATTGTATATGTATACATTTCACCTACAAGTGCTTATTTATTATAATTTTTTTGTATAAAAATTGCTGACATTTAAATGAAGAGTCACTTTTAAAATTGCTGTAAAATGTACAACCAAAATTGCCAGTAATACTGTAAATTTAAAGCAATTTTTCTACAGTGTATATATTATTAATGTATTTTTTAATGCAAAAGGCACTTCAATAATAATAATAATAAAACAATCTTCTGTCCTCTAATACCTATTCCAAAAATTTAACCAAACTCTGAAAGCTGAAATAATGCAGCACTCCAGTGTTCTGATGCATAGATATATACACTAGATATCGCATACGTACCTTCAGCATGCGTCAATAGCGCTGCCACATTTGTACAGGGCTCCCAAGATAAATCTCATTCAGCTGCATTAGTCAAGAGTAAAGCCATTGTGAAGATGGTGGACTTTAGCACTGTGTACAGGTGTAGTAATGAGCAAACAAAGAAAACAAAGCATAAAGGCAGAACATTTCATAAGCAAGGCAAGCAAGTTTATTTATATAGCATTTCATACACAGTGACAATTCAAAGTGCTTTACATAAACAGGCATAAAAGAGACAAGTATAAATAAAACATACTTTTTCAGTTCCTATTAATCTATTAGAGGTCTCCAACAGATTCAATTTTTTACCTAAAATCGAAAAGTTAAGCTTCACAGCTCTAATTATGCGCCCCCCCAATTTCAACTTCCTTCTGGAAGTAAATCGCACGGCCCCTGATTTCTACCCCCTCCCGGGAGTAGATCGCTTTAGCTAGTCAAACTTAATAAAAGGTTTTGATCTCAGCCTGATGCCAGGGATTTTAACCCCCGTCTCATCAACAAATCTGTAATTTTAAGGTTTATTTACTGTAAATATACTGTAAAATAGTGGACATTAAATTTACATTAAATTTACATTTCTGGTATATTTCTTTAATTTAACCTCTGTTATTTTACAGTAAATTTCTGTAATTCAACCTCTGTTATTTTACAGTAAATTTCTGTAATTTAACATCTGTTATTTTACAAACTTGCCTTGCCTTGATAATGAAATGTTCTGCCTTTTTACAGTAAATTTCTGTAATTTAACCTCTGTTATTTTACATTAAAAAAATCTGTAATTCAACCTCTTATTTTACAGTAAATTTCTGTAATTCAACCTCTGTTATTTTACAGTAAATTTCTGTAATTCAACCTCTGTTATTTTACAGTAAATTTCTGTAATTTAACATCTGTTATTTTACAAACTTGCCTTGCCTTGATAATGAAATGTTCTGCCTTTTTACAGCAAATTTCTGTAATTTAACCTCTGTTATTTTACATTAAAAAAATCTGTAATTCAACCTCTTATTTTACAGTAAATTTCTGTAATTCAACCTCTGTTACTTTACAGTAAATTTCTGTAATTCAACCTCTGTTACTTTACAGTAAATTTCTGTAATTCAACCTCTGTTATTTTACAGTAAATTTCTGTAATTCAACCTCTGTTATTTTACAGTAAATTTCTGTAATTTAACCTCTTATTTTACAGTAAATTTCTGTAATTTAACCTCTGTTATCTTACAGTAAATTTCTGTAATTCAACCTCTTATTTTACAGTAAATTTCTGTAATTCAACCTCTTATTTTACAGTAAATTTCTGTAATATAATCTCTGTTATTTTACAGTAAATTTCTGTAATTCAACCTCTTATTTTACAGTAAATTTCTGTAATTCAACCTCTGTTATTTTACAGTAAATTTCTGTAATTCAACCTCTGTTATTTTACAGTAAATTTCTGTAATTTAACCTCTTATTTTACAGTAAATTTCTGTAATTTAACCTCTGTTATTTTACAGTAAATTTCTGTAATTTAATCTCTGTTATTTTACAGTAAATTTCTGTAATTCAACCTCTTATTTTACAGTAAATTTCTGTAATATAATCTCTGTTATTTTACAGTAAATTTCTGTAATTCAACCTCTTATTTTACAGTAAATTTCTGTAATTTAATCTCTGTTATTTTACAGTAAATTTCTGTAATTCAACCTCTGTCATTTTACAGTAAATTTCTGTAATTCAACCTCTGTCATTTTACAGTAAATTTCTGTAATTCAACCTCTGTTATTTTACAGTAAATTTCTGTAATTCAACCTCTTATTTTACAGTAAATGTCTGTAATTTAATCTCTGTTATTTTACAGTACATTTCTGTAATTCAACCTCTTATTTTACAGTAAATTTCTGTAATTTAACCTCTTATTTTACAGTAAATTTCTGTAATTTAACCTCTGTTATTTTACAGTACATTTCTGTAATTCAACCTCTTATTTTACAGTAAATTTCTGTAATTTAACCTCTTATTTTACAGTACATTTCTGTAATTTAACCTCTGTTATTTTACAGTACATTTCTGTAATTCAACCTCTTATTTTACAGTAAATTTCTGCAATTTAACCTCTTATTTTACAGTAAATTTCTGTAATTTACCCTGTTATTTTACAGTACATTTCTGTAATTCAACCTCTTATTTTACAGTAAATTTCTGTAATTTATTCTGTTATTTTACAGTACATTTCTGTAATTCAACTTCTGTTCTTTTACAGTAAATTTCTGTAATTTAACCTCTGTTATTTTACATAACATATGTAAAAAAAGATGATAATACAGTCTCTTACTGCACTAACCATAAGGCAAAGTAGCACCAACTTGCTCTAAATTCTAGGCTTATGCTAGTTTTGTTGAATAAAATCTGCAAACAATGTAAATGAAATATGACAACTACATGCAGCGGTGCTAGAAGCTTTTATTATTGTTGGCTAAGTGAACGAGTCGTTCATAAAGGGGATTCATTCACAAACGAATCGCTGTCTCCGTCAGAATGAGAAGTGAAAGCAGGAGAGGGGGTGTGTTTCAGGACACGGATTAGATCAAATTTAACTGGGAGGGAGATAATACATTTCCATGCACACAAACACATGCCCTTTGTTGGCAATGCCCGTGTGATCATGATGTAGAAAAGTGATGTAAAATTATCGTAATTTCACTGGGAAAACTCCCGATCATAGATGTATATATGTGTATCTCTGGCTCTGGATGGTCCTCCACTGCACCTTGATCCCACATTCATTTCAAAGGAGCGCTACCCTGTACTAAAATGGCAGCTCTATTGACGCATTCCTTCCAATAGACAACAATAATATAGGCGACATCTAATGTAAATATCTATGGTTCTGATGTCATTTGATGTGCAGTGTTGCCATAGAAACAGCAGAAGCTCAGCTCATGGTTGCAGGAATGGATGATGAACGCAGCTGAACAGCAGTGAATCCTGCATGTGTGTGTTGTGCTTCTTCAGCGTGGTGTAAATGTGGTAAATCTGTGTTTCTTGTCGTCCTGGTCTCCTCTGGGCTCTTGCACCAGGAGGAAGGGACTGTGGTCTTCTGCAAGGTGTGTGACAGGTTTCCTTGAACATCTCTCTACACGCTCAATTTAAAGCTTCACCATTGGCATCGATGCTTCATGAAGGATTGTTAACATCCATCAAACCTTTCCATTGCACTTATTTATAGCGGAAGTGGTGTGTTTAGATCAGGGGTTTTCAGACTTTTAGATGCCATGAATCCTAAAATATGATATATCGCTTATATATATTTTATATCCTAAGATTATTAAGATAAATATCCTAATCCTACGATCTTGATTCTAGGAGTTTTTATCTTGTTTTTAGTCCAAATATCAAAAAGATTCTTAAATCAAGAATAATTTTCTAGACAAATAATAAAAATTGTTTTGTTTTCAGAAATAATGAGTTTTTCCCTCAAACAAGCTAAAATAATCTGGCAATAGGTAGAATAATCATAGGTCAGCCTGGAAACAAGTTTATTTTGTTGACTCGATTGGCAGATTGACTTATTATTTATAAAAATAAAACAATATTTTTGACTTGTATAAAAAATTCTTCTTGATTTAACAATTCATAGATATTAAAGCAATTTATAGATATTAAAGACCCATCTATTAAATATATTTAGAATAAATTTCTATTAATTACATGTATTTATTTATTTATTCATTTATTTTTGTATTTATTTATGTATTTATGTATTTATTTATTTATTTATTTATGTATTTATTTATTTATGTATTTATGTATTTAGTTATTTATTTGTTTGTATATTTATTTATTTATTTATGTATTTATTTATTTGTTTATTTATTTATGTATGTATTTATTTATTTATTTATGTATTTGAATTTATGTATTTATTTATTTATGTATTTATTTTTTATTTTTTATTTATTTATTTATGTATTTTTGTATTAATTTATGTATGTATTTATTTATTTACATTTGTATTTATTTATTCATTTATTTATGTATTTATTCATTTATTTATTTTTGTATTTATTTATTTATCATCTAGTGTTCACCCATGAAGTTTGCCATTATTTGTTTATTTGAATCTTATTTAATATTTTTTAAATTAATATTAAATTATACTTTTATAGCCTAATAATTAGATTTTTCACTTAGAAAGGAAGATTATCATCATCTTGACAGTTTCTTTATTTATTATATATATTTTGCTAACTATATATTTTTCTTTTATATTATTATGATATGTGTTATGATAGCTGTTAATTTTTGTTTTATAGAATTTTTATGAAAATCATATGGATGGCTTATTCATTTAAATATTATCTTATAATATTTATATAATCAAAATTGAATTGTTTATAATTATTAGAATTATTAGAATTTTTTATTTTATATATTGTGTCATAATTTATCTTTATTTATTTATTTCAATCAAATTTTGATTAGTATGTCATTCCTCATATTTTATATTTTATATATACACTCACCGGCCACTTTATTAGGTACACCTGTCCAACTGCTCGTTAACGCAAATTTCTAATCAGCCAATCACATGGCAGCAACTCAATGCATTTAGGCATGTAGACATGGTCAAGACGATCTGCTGCAGTTCAAAGCGAGCATCAGAATGTGGAAGAAAGGTGATTTAAGTGACTTTGAACATGGGATGTTTGTTGGTGCCAGACAGGCTGCTCTGAGTATTTCAGAAACTTCTGATCTACTGGGATTTTTACGCACAACCATCTCTAGGATTATAGAAAATCAGCAGTAACTCAAATAACCACTCATTACAACCGAGGTCTGCGGAAGAGCATCTCTGAACGCACAACACGTCCAACCTTTAGGCAGATGGGCTACAGCAGCAGAAGACCACACCGGAAGAACAGGAAACTGAGGCTACAATTCGCACAGGCTCACAAACATTGGACAATAGAAGATTGGAGAAACGTTGCCTGGTCTACTGAGTCTCCATTTCTGCTGCGACAATCAGACGGTAGGGTCAGAATTTGACATCAACAACATGAAAGCATGGATCCATCCTGCCTTGTATCAACGGTTCAGGCTGGTGGTGGTGGTGTAATGGTGTGGGGGATATTTTCTAGCACACTTTGGGCCCATTAGTACCAATTGAGCATCATGTCAATGCCACAGCCTACCTGAGTATTGTTGCTGACCATGTCCGACCCCCTTTATGACCACAGTGTACCCATCTTCTGATGACTTCCAGCAGGATAACGCACCATGTCATAAAACGTGAATCATCTCAGACTGGTTTCTTAAACATGACAATGAGTTCACTGTACTCAAATGGCCTCCACAGTCACCAGAGCTCAATCCAATAGCGCACCTGTGGGATGTGGTGGAACGGGAGATTCGCATCATGGATGTGCAGCCGACAAATCTGCAGCAACTGTGTGATGCTATCATGTCAATATGGAGCAAAATCTCTGAGGAATATTTCCAGTACCTTGTTGAATCTACGCCATGAAGGATTAAGGCAGTTCTGAAGGCAAAAGGGGGTCCAACCCGGTACTAGTGAGGTGTACCTAATAAAGTGGCCGGTGAGTATATACATGCTAGGGTCTCTTGCAAACCCCAATTTGAAAACCCCTGATTTAGATTATCATGTTTTTGGAAAATATAATAGAAACAAACTAAAAGGTTCTTTGGGGAGCCAGTAATGGTTCTTCTATGGCTTTGCTCAACAACAAAAAAAGTGTACAGCCAGTTCATCTGCCGGAATCCCACATTTATTCATCATTTACTCACAAACCCATTACACAGAGGTTTGAAGCAACATTAAACGCAGTACAAGCTCTGCACTGGATCTCTGCAGTTTTCTGGTTGTGAATAATTCAGGCTGTTCTGTACAGTCTCAGTTAATCAGTTCTAGCAGCGTAAGCACGAATATACTCATCTAAAATCCCACCTCACATCCTGTCACTCCTACTACTTCCTGTCCCGCCCCCGAAGCATGATTAACCTGCTTGTGTTTCCAGCATGAAGAGATTACTAACGAATTATGTTGATGATTTGTATGCAATGTTGAAGAAAAAGTGAACCGCATTTACTCATCCTAGTGACCTCAAATAAAACAAGATATACAGGTGAAGGCAGAATTATTAGCCTAGATTTATTCGTCCTTTTTCAAATATTTCCCAAGTGCTGTTTAATAGAGAGGTTTTTTCAACACAACAGTTTTAATAAAATTTGTCTTTGCCATGATGAGCGTACATAATATTTGACCAGTTATTTTGAAAGATACTAGCATCCTTAACTAGGCTTTGCTAAGTTATTTGCTGTAGGTACGTTATTGAACAACAGTAGTTTATTCTTTAGACAAACAAATAATAATATTAAAATTATTTTGGAAAAAAAGCTGAAAACCTGTAACCATTGACATATTAAAGTGATAGTTCACCCAAAATTTAAAATTATGTCATTATTTACTTAACCTTTGGCATATTTCAAACCTGAGTTTCTTGTTTGAGGAAGATATTTTGAAGAATGTTGGAAAGCTGTAACCATTGACTTCTGTAGTAATTGTTTTTGTTTCCTACTATACGAGCATTATCACATGAGTAGCAATGCGATGTGGCTGTATATCGGCACTGGTGGGAGGCGTGCGTTGCCTTAATGTCCTACCTGTGATGATATACAGCCACATTGCACTGCTACAAGTGTGATATTGCGTTTATACAACAGTTCGACGGCATAATCATGTATATAAAAAAGAAAATCAAACACAGAGTGTCTAAAAATCCTTTTGTATTAGGAACTACTTTCTTCCGCCAATCATTCACATCTGCAGCTGACGTCAGAACAGCAGAAACCGTTGCTACTTCACCAAGGTCACTTTAGAGCTAGTGTTTGAATGATTCTCTAGCGTCATGTCTAAAGTGATGACAAAACAGCTGATTTTGCTCACATTGTAAGGCTGAACGTGACATGAAATGCCATCAGTCTACAGAGATACCGCCCCCAGTATTTTTCTGTTGCATTCGGGAGATCAGAATATTACTATAATATAAATACAGTACTACAACATACAAAAGAGAGAGATCGACTTAGAAAGTAATTTACCTGTTTAATAATTATTTGATCAGTTGTAGTTTGGAATTACACTCCTTTTCTCTAAGGGCTTATTATGCGGTCTTTGTCGCCATCTTGTGGATGAACATCGTCAATGATCTTTGCCCCGACACGCTGTCTCTCAGAAATGATACATATTTAAAATAGGCACTATCCTTATAAATAAACTGCATAGTTGCAATCTAAACAACTACATTCTCGACTAAAAAAGCCTCAAAAGTACATTATGTTGCCCAACAGCAGCAATATTTGTCAAACTGTAATGTCCTCTGCTTGTTGCTGTATGTGGGTGGAGTAATACGAGTGCTGTTACTGGCAGAATATTGCACGGCTATCAGCCAATCAGATTCAAAAACCAGACAAAACTGTTGTACATATATATATATATATTCTAGTAATAATAATAATATTGTTATATATTTATGTTTTATTAAACTTTTTTGAAGAAATGAAATCTACAGATATTTTTTATTCATATTAAATATGTATTTTATTTTAATTACAATAATGCCTCAATAATGATCAATAATGATGCCCTAATATAATTTAACAATATAATCTAAATTAATAATAATAAATAATAAAAAGCCACATCACATTCATTCATTTTAAAGGGGCTTAGTCCCTTTATTAATCTGGGGTCACCACAGCGGAATGAACTGCCAACTTATCCAGCATATGCTTTATGCAGCGGATGCCCTTCCGGCTGCAACCCATCACTGGGAAACACCCATACACACTCATACACTATGGCCAATTTAGCTTACCCAATTCACCTATATCGCATGTGTTTGGACTTGTGGGGGAAACCAGAGCACCCGGAGGAAACCCACGTCAACGCGGGGAGAACATGCAAACTCCACACACAAATGCCAACTGACCCAACCAGGACTCGAATCAGCGACCTTCTTGCTGTGAGGTGACAGCACTACCTACTGCGCCACAACGTTGCCAAAATAAAACATTTTAATTAAATAAATACATCATGCAACCATAATGAGAATTTTTTTGTGAAAATGTAATTTCAAATAAAATTGTACAAATGAATAAGTAAATGCATATTATTTAAAATAAACATTGTTGAAAACAAAATTAAATTTGAAATGAAATAAATCTAAATAAAATACAATAAAAATAATTAAATCAAAATAAAATTAATTAATTAATTAATTAAATAGGAAAGGACAAGAAGCACCAACATTTTTTGCTGTTTTTTTTATTTTCACCCATGAGTGTTGACTTCACGGTGGCGCAGTGGGTAGCACGATCACCTCACAGCAAGAAGGTCGCTGGTTCGAGCCTCAGCTGGGTCATTTGGCATTTCAGTGTGGAGTTTGCATGTTCTCCCCGTGTTGGCGTGGGTTTCCTCCGGGTGCTCCGGTTTCCCCCACAGTGTAAAGACATGCACTATAGGTAAATTGAATAAGCTAAATTGGCCGTAGTTTATGTGTGTGAATGCAAGTATGGGTGTTTCCCAGTGTTGGGTTGCAGCTGGAAGGGCATCCGCTGTGTAAAAGCATATGCTGGATAAGTTGGCGGTTCATTCCGCTGTGGTGACCCCTGATGAATAAAGGGACTAAGCCAAAAAGAAAATGAATGAATGAAAGAGTGTTGACTTTAAAATATATATATGACTAAGACGATTATTTAAAAGCAAACTATGAACATTTAAGCGTATCTGAAACCCGGGAGGTCCGACAGGCTCACAATCAGTGACAGATCTCTGCTAAAGACTGAAGTGAACTATTAACACCGTAACGTTAAATTCATTACAAACCTCATTATCCTCTTAATTAGTGAAAGTTGCTGTGAAATGGTCAGTAGATGAGGGTTTGTGTCCTGCACCTGAGCATGTCTGATGGCCACAGTCTCTGTTTTACTCTCTAACACTATCTGAGCTTTTCCTGGACACTTCGGGATCCTTTATTTATAAATCCTCGATAACGAGCCACTGTAATTACATTCTTCTGTGAGTTCACTAATTGCTTTGGGACCGGGGTTATATCTGGAGCGCTCGGTTTGATGAAGAAAGCACAATTCAGGATTTAGTCACACACTCAAACTGCCGTTTTAAAGTTTCGTTTAAAGGGAGAGTTCACCCAGAAATTAAAATGTACTCACTCTTTACTCAACCATCAAGTGGTTACAGACATTTACGAGTTTACTTCTTTTGTTGAACACTTAAAGGAGATATTTTGAAGTATGCTGAATGCTATTGACTTCCATAGTATATGTTTTTCCTACTCAGAAGTCAGTGGTTACAGGTTTTCAGCTTTCTTCAAATGATCTTCTTTTGTGTTCAATGTATCATATCATATCATATCATATCAAACATTTTTTTTTTAATGCCATGTCAGCAGCAGCAGCTATTTTCATGGCAAAAAGTTTTCATTAAAAAAAATAAACAATTACATGGCATTTAATAAAAATATATGATATGATAAGATATATAATATGATATAGTGTATGATATGATACGTTGAACACAAAATAAAATATTTAGAAGAAAGCTGAAAACCGGTAACCATTGATTTCCATAGCGCATACCATGAAAGTCAGCGGTTACAGGTTTTTAGCTTTCTTCAATATCTTATTTTGTGTTCAACGTATCATATCATACATTTTTATTTACTGCCAAGTCAGCAACAACGGCTATTTTATGAACATTTAATTAATAACTAAACAATTACATGCCATTAAATAAAAAAATATATAATATGACATATGATATGAAATGATATAACATGATATGATATGATATGATATATGATATGATATCTGATATATGATATGATATATGATATGATATATGATCGGATATGATCTGATATAGGATATGATATCTGATCTGATATATGATCTGATATGATATATGATATGATATATGATATGATATATTATTTGATATATGATTTGATATGATATCTGATATATGATATGCTATGATATAATATGTGATATGATATTTGATATGATATATGATATGATATGATATATGATATGATATATGATGTGATATGTGATATATGATATTATATATGATTTGATATGATATCTGATATATGATATGATATATGATATATGATTTGATATGATATATGATATTATATGATATGTGATATATGATATGATATATGATATATGATTTGATATGATATATGATATGATATATGATTTGATATGATATATGATATATGATATTATATGATATGTGATATATGATATGATATATGATATGATATATGATATATGATTTGATATGATATCTGATATATGATATGATATATGATTTGATATGATATATGATATGATATATGATATGATATGTGATATATGATATGATATATGATATATGATTTGATATGATATCTGACATAGAATATGCTATGATATAATATATGTTATGATATTTGATATGATATATGATATGATATATGATATGATATATGATATATGATTTGATATATGATATGATGGTTTCCTCTGAGTGCTCCGGTTTCCCCCACAGTCCAAACACATGCGCTTAAGGTCAATTGGGTGAGCTAAATTGTCTGTAGTATATGAGTGTGTGTGTAAATGTGAGAGTGTATGGGTGTTTCCCAGTACTGGGTTGCGGCTAGAAGGGCATTCTCTGCATAAATCATATGCTGGATAAGTTGGCGGTTCATTCCGCTGTGGCGACCCCAGATTAATAAAGGGACTAAGCCAAAAAGAAAATTAATGATATGATATGATATGAAATGATATGATATGATATGATATGATATGATATGATATGATATGATATGATATGATATGATATGATATGATATGATATGATATGATGAAATAATAGATGAAACTCATACAGGTTTGAAATGAGTAAAGTACATTTTTGGCTGACCTATCCTTTTAGGGTTATGGTTATTGGGTTATACCCATATTTGGTTACCTCACTGACATTGATTACAATAGAATGTTTTGTAAGTCATAAAATTTCACGTCTTATAAAAACCACCAGTAACTCTCCTGGTTTTTTTGTTTAGTTTTGTTTTGTTTTTTGATGAGTGCATATGGTTGCATAAAACACCAATAAAAAAAAGCCACATCCATTTATGTGTTGGGAAAACAACCCATTAAAAATAAATGCAGATATCTCGTGAGGAACTTTATTTTTAGTAAAAACAAAAGTATCATTTTGCACCTCTGATGAGTATAGAAATTCTGAAATCTGTTTTAAATGACCTCACAGGGATCCATATTTAACATGTTTTTAACAAAATTGTATAAAGAAAGTTTATAGAAGCCAAACCAACAATAAATAAGCATCTACAGTTAAAGTCAGAATTATTAGCCCCCCTTTGAATTTTTTTTTCTTTTTTAAATAATTCCCAAATGATGTTTAACAGAGCAATGAAATGTTCACAGTATGTCTGATAATATTTTTTCTTCTGGCGAAAGTCTTATTTGTTTTATTTCGGCTAGAATAAAAGCAGTTTTAAATTTTTTATGAACCATTTTAAGGTCAATATTATTAGCCCCTTTAAGCTAATTGTTTTTTAGAATGTCTACAGAACAAACCATCATTATACAATAACTTGCCTAATTACCCTAACCTGCCTAGTTAACCTAATTAACCTAGTTAAGCCTTTAAATGTCACTTTAAGCTGTATAGAAGTGTCTTGAAAAATATCTAGTCAAATATTATTTACTGTCATCATGGCAAAGATAAAATAAATCAGTGATTAAAAATGAGTTATTAAAACTATTATGATTAGAAATGTGTTGAAGAAATCTTCTGTCCGTTAAACAGAAATTGGGGAAAAAATAAACAGGGGGGCTAATAATTCAGGGGGGCTAATAATTCTGACTTTAACTGTATATATCTATATCTATCTATCTATCTATCTATCTATCTATCTATCTATCTATCTATCTATCTATCTATCTATTTATCTATCTATCTATCTATCTATCTATCTATCTATCTATCTATCTATCTATCTATCTATCTATCTATCTATCTATCTATCTATCTATCTATCTATATATATATATATATATATATATATATATATATATATATATATATATATATATATATATATATATATATATATATATATATATATATATACAGTGCATCAGGAAAGTATTCATAGCGCTTCACTCTGTCCACATGTTTTTATGTTACAGCCTTATTCCAAAATGGATTAAATTCCTTTATTTCCTCAACATTCTACACACAATCCTCCATAATGACAATGTGAAAAAAGAGTTTTTGAAATTGTTGCAAATTTATTGAAAATAAAAAAGCTCAAAATCACATGTACATCAGTATTCACAGCCTTTGCCATGAAGCTCTAAATTGAGCTCAGGTACATTCTGTTTCCACTGATCATTCTTGAGATGTTTCAGCAGCTTCATTGGAGTTCACCTGTGGTCTATTCAGTTGATTGGAGAATCCAATCACCAGGCTAGTACCATCTCTACAGTGAAGCATGGTGGTGGCAGCATCATGCTGTGGCGATGTTTTTCAGCAGCAGGAACTGGAAGACTAGTCAGGATAGAGGGAAAGATGAATGCAGCAATGTACAGAGACATCCTGAATGAAAACCTGCTTCAGAGTGCTCTTGACCTCAGACTGGGGCGACGGTTCATCTTCCAGCAGGACACTGACCCAAAGCACATCGCCAAAATATCAATGGAGTGGCTTCACAACAACTCGGTGAATGTCCTTGAGTGGCCCAGCCAGAGCCCAGACCTAAATCCTATTGAACATCTCTGGAGAGATCTGAAAATGCCTGTACACCGTCGCTTCCCATCCAACCTTTTAGAGCTTGAGATGTACTGCAAAGAGGAGCGGGCAAAAAATCCCAAAGACAGTTGAGCCAAGCTTGTGGCATCATATTTAAAAAGACTTGAGGCTGTAATCGCTGCCAAAGGTGCATCAACAAAGTATTGAGCAAAGGCTGTGAATACTGATGTACATCTGATTTTACAGGTTTTTACAGATTTTACTGATTTTTTATTTGTAATAAATTTGCAACAATTTCAAAAACTCTTTTTTTCACATTGTCATTATGGGGGATTGTGTGTAGAATGTTGAGGAAATAAAGGAATTTAATCCATTTTGTAATAAGGCTATAACATAAACAAATGTGGAAAATGTGAAGCGCTATGAATACTTTCTGGATGCACTGTACATATATATATATATATATATATATATATATATATATATATATATATATATATATAATTGGATGGAAAAAGACTGTGTAGGTGTCAGGATGATCTTATATTGTTGAGTGTGAGGGTCTGCTTGTCTGTGTGTTTTCCATTAAGCTGATGAGAGTGAAGCTCCTTCACTGATGGATCTGACAGTTTCTGCTTTCCGGAAACCATAAGCACGCACACACACACACTCACAGTTCAGTCTGACACTGCAGTACACACTGATCTGAAGAGTGCTCTTCAATTACTGTCCCACTAGGGAGGACAAAACCTGCTAAAACAAAAAATAAATAAACATATAAATCCACAAATTCCTCCATAAATAAATATATAAATAATCAATAGTGTGGGCAGATAAATAATTAAATAAATGACACAAATGTAGGGGGAGTAGGAAAATGATAAGATGAACGTAGTTTTTTTTTTCCCCCGTCCTCTTTCAAACGGTTGTTTATTTTTGAACCTATGTCCGTATTTCAGCTCAACATGCTAATGAGAGTGTGTGTGTCTGTCAGTCATCAGAAGCCGGTCTTTATGCCATGATTGGTTGATTGTTAGAAACATTTTGTGTTAGTTTTTTTTTTTTTTTTTTTTGACCGGCTTCTGATATATCAATGCCATAAATGTAATGTAAAATATATATGCATTGTTCCTAATACTCATGTGTGTGTGTGTGTGTGTGCAGCTGGACGCAGAGGCCAGTGAGCTGCTGAAGGAGCTCCAGAATAAACTCAACACCGTTCTGGACGAGCTCAGCGCTGTCTTCGGCTCCAGGTCAACCCAAACTTACACAGCACAGAACTCATCTAATGTTTAGTTTATATTTATATCCATTTCCTTCGATCCTGAATTGTTAGGCTATGCTACTGTTGATTCACAGCTCTGATTATGTCAGCAGAGAAAGTGTTTGGATGAAAAAGCAAAACTTTTAGGTTTTCTTCATCATTCATAAGACATCTAACATTTAAAAGCTAATAATAACCATTGGCTTCTGTGATAAAAACAAATGTCGGAGAATAGCTAGCTAGTGATTCATTTGTTTTATCTATTTATTTATTATTCATTCATTTATTCTGATTTGTTTTTTAATTTCTTTATGTTTATTTATAAAATATAATATTTTAAATATGATCTGATTAAGTAGTGTTTTCAGTAATGTAATGTTAATTTCCATCTGTGTATTAAAAAAAATATAGACATGCATATGCATATAAAAGAAACTAATTTAATAATATATTGTAAGTTTTGTGTGATTATTAATATTAAATTAGATTAAATTTGAGCAACAATAAAAATGCATTATATATGTTTTATGCATATATTGTTAACAAATAAAATAATTTAATTCTTATAAAATAAACAACAATAAAGTATTTAATAATTAAGTTTAAATTAAAAGTAAAATACATTTAAGCGTAATTATTGTATGTCATAATGTTAGATATTCCTCTCTTTATGCACCAGACACTTTGTTAGAAACACTTCTGTGTGTTTGTATAGCTAAGCTTTTTTTATTTGTTAATTATTTTATATTATTTTCTAGTTTTACCTATTTGTTTAAGTTAAACCATACACATAGTAGGATGCGTTCAAATGAAATTGTTGTGGACGGTGTAAATCCTCAGCTTTAAGCCTGTGATCGAGGACTGTGTGAAGCAGATGAACCAGGAGCTGGTGCAGATGAAGGGAAACAAGAGCAACGCAGCCATGGATGCAGAGACTGTGCTGAGACCCCTGATGGACCTGCTGGACAAGAAGTGAGAAACAACAAGTCTCAATTTTCTCCACACTGTAAAAAAAATCTGTTAATGAATAGTTTGCATTTTTGTGTGTGTGTGTGTGTGTGTGTGTTTTCCGTGTGTTTACCATTTATTTACAGTTGTGAATTGCATTATAGGATGTTGATCTCTGCTCTGTCCACTTTTGATGTTGTAAATTCAACTCTACAGTTTAACAGAGGGACTTTTAGTGACATTTTGGTAGTTTGACATAATAAAATGTATAAGAAATAATAAGATCTAGAGACATAAGTCTGTAACATAACAGAAAATGTGCTGGCAGTTCATTACAAGGTTTCTGTAGCATAATATACAACACCAACACAGACAATATAGCACTGCAAACTATTACAAATGTTCATCAAAGTCACTTTTTCCCACTTTTTAAGGTTAAAAGTAGGGCTGTCAAATGATTAAAAAATTTACTAATTAATCACACTTTTTTTGTAATTAATCATGATTAATCAGGAAAAGCCGTATTTATTACAGAAATAAAAACACAGGCATGTAAATGCCATTTCAATTTCAAAACAATCAATGCCAATACCAAACACAAATGAGTTCCATGTTGGATTCTAAGTGGACTACAAAAGAAATCCAAAGTACAGGCACTGCAAATATGGAAAATGGAAAATTATAATAATAATAAAGTATTGAATACAAACAATTGTACTCATTGTAAAGTTGTATTGCGAGTTGAGAACATTAATTATAAAGTAGAAACAATTTTGCTCAGTCCTCCTTAACATTTAGCCACTTGCTAAGACAGTCCAGTCTATTGACATTATCAGGGGACAATGTGGCCAAGGGGTACATCAAAGGCACGTACCAAAGACTATAGACTTCTTACAGGGACTTTGGTCACACCATCTCTAAACATTTAATTCTAAACAGCTTTGAGGGATACAGACTATAGAATACCTATAGAATGCCTTTAAGAGACTTCTTTGGAAATTGTGTTAATGTTTTTAACGAGTTGAATATTTCAAATTGACCGCGTGCGTTAACGTGCTAATTTTGACAGCCCTAGTTAAAAGTTGTTGGACGAAAGACCAAGATCCCATAATGCAATTCAAAAGCAGAAATAAACAGGAAAAAATAAAAACATGAACCATAAAATAATGAAAACTGCTAATTTACAGATATTTTACAGTGCGTCTTATTAGCTCAATGTGTTTCCGTCCATCTATTTTTATGCACATTTTGTATTATTGCCTTAAAAAAACACTTAATGAAATCACTAAGATGCGCATACATTTTAAAAATGCACATAAAAAATGGATGCTCACAACTGAGTAGGGTAAATCTTTTATTTGATAAGAAAATATATGCATAAACTACAAATCAAAACATGTTTACAGAATAAACTCCAGCATGTTCATCAGTAAAGTGATGTGATTTAGTTTGAACAGATCATGTGATGATATAAAGCATCCAGCACTTTGTAAAACATCTGAAATGTTGTTTTGCTCATTTCTAAAACGCCTCAGCTAAAGTCCGTCATCACAGTGCTTCAGTATTATTATTCTATTATTATTCCCTCCAGAATTGTTTTGAGCATCTGTCTACGCTCCCAAAGAGCGTCTCACACCTCCAAAAGCCACCGCATTCACTGCGTTTCATCTTCTGAGGCACAACTCATTTGTTAGAGAAGAAAAAAAGACAACAGTGGTCTTCTCGTATACCACACTAAGTGAAGTTTATTTATAAACTAATTTCGAGAGGATCACGTGCTTATGATTGACCACAGCTGGTCCCGCAGTAGCTAACACATGATTTACCAATCGGATGATTCCTAAGTCACCATAAATAACCAGAGTTTTCATACCTCAGTCATCTTCGTTTTAAAGAATCACCCCTTCCACCCCTATTCCTCCTCCCTTTTCCTAGAGAGGGCGGCACGGCAGCCCAGTGGTTAGCATTGTTGCCTCACAGCAAGAATGTCACTGGTTCAAGTCCTTACCAAGCCAGTCGAAGTTTCTATGTGGAGTTTACATGTTCTCGCCGTGCTCGCGTGGGTTTCCCCCAGGTTCCCCGTTTTCCTCCTAGACATGTGACATAAGTAAATTGACTAAACCAGGGGTGTCCACACTCGGTCCCGGAGGGCCGGTGTCCTGGAGAGTTTAGATCCAACCCTAATCAAACACACCTGAACCAGCTAATCAAGCTCTTACTAGATATACTAGAAACTTCCAGGCAGGTGTGTTGAAGCTAAAGTCAGCAGGACACCAGCCCTCCAGGACCGACTTTGGACACCCCTGGACTAAACCAAATAGGCACCATAGACAAGCCCTTAGTCAGCAGTATATCTCTCCATAGCAATTCCTAATTTGTCGTTAGCCATAACAAGTAGGGGAGTTCTCGAGACCTACATGAGCTTAAACTCCCCTCTCACCCTGCAAACGGGAGGGAGCCCCGAGCTCGAGGATCTTTTAAACTCAGGGACAGCATGGCAAACAAGCTTTAGAATCAATCATCAGCTAAGTGTGAACTCTTGAAACTACATTTCTCTGTCTGATATTTGCTCCAGGTTATTGGGAAGTGACCATTTTCTCCGGATAGACTCATTGAATAGAAACACAAATATTTTACGCCATGTTCCAGATTTGCGCATAAATCTAATTCGCATCTTTGGATTAAAACATATTTACTGCATCTCTTCTCCTCCACAGCCTCATGCTCTTCGCCAAGATCTGCGAGAAGACGGTGCTCAAACGGGTCCTGAAGGAGCTCTGGAAGATTGTGCTGAACACCATCGAGAGACAGATCGTCCTTCCACCGCTTTCAGACCAGACGGTGAGAGAAACAAGTTCATATTTACATAATATACAGTTGAAGTCAAAATTATTCGCCCTTCTGTGATTTTTCTTTTTCAAATTTTTCGCAAACGATGTTTAACCCCCAGGGGTCGAAGCCCGCGTATACGCGTTTTGACATGTTTTCAAATGAAAACGCCAAAAAAAACTTAAATTACACTTTCGGTTTTGATCGTACAGATATGAGCAATACGTCAATCGAATCTGTTAGGTGTCTAGTTTTTTTTGGGTACACTCACAATAACAACAAAACTGTGTGCTTTTGCAAAATAAGGAAAATAAACAGTGAAGGCATTTTCTCTTTTCTCTCTCCGTGAACTGTTTTTACAAACACGTCGGTAATATGCACTGAAACTCCGCGAAAACTAAACACACAGACATGAGACATATATCTATAGAAAGCTTAAAGTGTCTACTTTTAAATGCAGCGGTGCATGTTAAAAACAAATATTGCTTGATAAAGTAATCAGTATGAAACCAACGCGATGTCTAGTTTCTCTGTAGAAGCTCATTATTTTTAATGCGACCACGCCCACGAGGCTTTGTTATTACAATAGTCCACGTGAGGCTCGCGCGACATGTAAACTGAGGTCAGAAAAAACGGCGGAATGTCCACGAATACATGAGACATACACATGACTGACATACCTGCATAAAGCTTGGAGAGTCCAACTCATTTTGAAAGCAAATGTTGTCTCGCTAGGTAATCCATACAATTCTCCCGGCAGGGCGCGCATCACGCCGGCTCTTCCCACTTCCGCCATTAATACAAACATTGACGTAGGCTGCCCACACGCCCACAGCGCGCTGGCTAGAACGTGACGCATGTTATACGTGTTATTAATTTCATTTTTATTTATTTTACCGTAGTTCAACCTGTTAAAGTTTGGAAAAAGTTAACTAAGGCTGCAACTATTTGGGCAAAATATATATAAAAGGTCTTCAAATATTATTTTGATTATTCTTGTGTTTTGTCATTATGCCAGAGTCATTCAGAAATTATTATTAAATGCTGGATTAATGCACAAGAAAGTTTTTATTACAACAGTTTTGCAAACACGTTTTATACCATTTCAAATATTTCCCTCCATTTCTCAGTGAATATAGTCAATATATTTTGATGCATTTAAAAAAAAAACAGATTTATTAAACAGATATATTTATTAAAATAATATTTTAGTCACCATATATATTCAGAAATTGAAAGATGATACAATAAAATTCAAGCTAAATATTGAAAAAAAATTACAACCTACAAAATTTTAACTAAATG
>LR812536.1:4836292-4881292 GCA_903798195.1 Danio kyathit | reverse complement strand
GATAAACAAGAATGTTCATTTAGCATTAGGGTTGGGCCAATAGACGATGCCATCGTCCATCGCCGATGGCCGATAAACTTAACGGTGCTGAGCCGGCATCGCGATCCATCACCCCGCTCCACATTTATATTGATGTATAACTTATTATTTGCATGTCATCTTAATAGCAAAAACGGTCTTTTCATGAGCTGTGTTAAATTTAACATATAGCTGCCGCTTGCACGGCTGACAGCATGGTGAGGATTAAATGAAGGATTATACAGCACCTCTCACGCTTAAACGCTGTTACCTGCAAACCCCAGTGAATGGCTTTACAGTGAATGGCTTTACAGGGAATGGCTTTAGTTATTTTCATAGCGGACTTGAAGCCACTAGAAGTCTTTTATCCACTCTTGGAAAAATGTAAATGGTGGATTAACATTCAGCACATGATCACTAATAAGATGTGCCATTATTAGTAACTTTAGGTGTTTTCTAAAACTAAATCTGTCAGTGTTACTTTCTTTCTCTCATCTTCAGCGCGTCACATTTCTGCGGTTGTGGCTCCTGTCATCTGAAGGCAGAAGGCATTGACTGAGTAATTAACAGCTGATATTAACCAATCCATTCGCGTTCAGTTCTAGAGCAGTGGGCCAATAAGAAGAGCACAAAGGCGGAGCAAGCATTGCGGGCTTCTTTTACTTCAGCAAGTTCACATAACAACTGCTTTAATCTGTTCCTGAGCGCTGCGTTTGGCGTCTTTAGGTGCAAAGACGCATTCTGCATAAATGTCTCCTAAATCCGTGCACGCGGTGAGGATTTTACAGTGAAAACAGGTCACACAGCAACAATTTATGCACTAGCACAAATGCTTCCAAATATATTTTTAGGTCGCATAAAATTTCGGGGGCATATGCGACCAAAACGGTCGAACCCTAGCATCTTTACTTGTTATTATTTCCTCATAATAATAATAAAATAAGGAAGTTATCATCAATTCACAATACAAATTTCAGTGAACTCCAAACGAACTCTCGTCTCCTCCACCAGCTGTGGGAAAAAGCCATTATAACGACACAGATCACTCCGCCTATTCATGCCAGAGTCCCGCGGAAAAAAAGTGATTGACAGGTGGTCATTTGTGTGTAACTTTATTTATTTATGGTTTGGTTATGGGTAAAGCAAAGACCATGTGAGTCAGGTAGTGAAAACGGTAGGCTACAATTAATTAATTCATTATGGATTATATATTTAACAACAACCACTTCCACCCCCGCCTACGACGACGATGCCATCGTCCATCACCATGCTTCACATTAGACATTGTACGATGCCAAATTGGTCAACATCGCCCAACCCTACTTAGCATGTTTCTGAAATATCTGCAGACATATTATGGTATTTATATGCTTTAGAAGAGTCAAAAACTTACATGCAGCACCTTTAAGACTAATTATTGTTTATTTATTAATATTGACTTATTTGTAAAAATATATACTGTATATTGAATTAACATCATTTAATTATAATTTATTTTTATTAAATGTCTATTTAATAATTGCTTTTTTATATGCTATTCAAAAAAAGACACTTCAAAAAGAATCTTTATATATATATATATATATATATATATATATGTAAATAATAAAAAAAAATTCATTGACGTATAGAACAAATATAGATTTTAATTTATATAAGATAAAAGCTACATTTTATGCTAAAAAATCTATATGATCTATTCATGTATTTTTATTGAGGGTTTTTTATAAGGTCAGCGAGAGTAAAAATAAAGTAAATGCACTCATTGAAAATGACACGTGGCCTTTCCATAGATTGATTGGTCAGTGTGAATCTCATCAGTCTCAATCACAGCGTCTGCAATCGGCCTTTACGCTAATAGAATAATAAAGCAGATCTGATCAGACGTCTGATGGAGGAAACGCTTTAATTCCACACCAACAACACTCTGGAGCTTTCTGAAACTCACACCAAACTACTGAAATCATATGAGACTCATCGAGTGTATTCATTTACCATAAAAGAAAATGAGCTGATTTCCATCATCAGACACTGAGATTACAATTTTATGCAATAATTAATAGTCAGTGGTACAACTTAGGGACATAATAATGTTGGAATTGTACACGACTCGAGTGAACTTGGCACAAATGTGCATATAAAGGATCTGGACTACAGCTCCTGACAAAAGTCTCCATGTTTATTGCACAAAGCAATGATCAGGACCCAGAATGATTGCCTTATTTTGTGTAATGATCTCCCATTCTTGATACTTTTGTTTTTCTGTTACATTCTATTCATCAGATACCCCAGTTTAAAGAGACACAATTTATTTGGGCTGAATTTAAGCAAACAAATGAAGCTAAACATTACTACATTTAATTTGTTTGTTTAAATTCAGTTTGCAACAATTGTTTTCAGTGTGCGAGTCTGTGAGAGAAGTCGGTCGGCTTGTCGTTGTGCGTAATATATCAGCTTGATATGGACTGACCCACACACACCCTTCACTAAAGCCATCTGAGTGTTTTCAGGAGCAAACTAGAAGAGAAAAGCCATCGCGTTTGTTTTAAATGCAGCCACATTTCTCAGTTCTCAAAAATGTAGCCCTGGGCTCATATTCCCAATGAGCCTGTGTTGAGTAGACTGCAGAAATTTAAAACACTTCTCTTCTTTCTCCGTCCAGCAATATTTCCATGCGGGTGGAAACGGTCTGAAGAAAACCTTCCTGGAAAAGAGTCCTGATCTCAAGTCCTTGAAATACGCCCTCAGCCTTTACACTCAACCCACAGATGCCTTGATCAAGAAATATATATGCACCCAAACCTCTCAAGGTAAGAGTGTGTGTCTCAGAGAGAGAGACTGAAGGTACTTCTAGTATTCAACTATCGTATAGTGTACAGCTGAAATTCTTTTACATAAATTCCTGTTATATTTTAATCTTATTTCTTTTAGTTTGACTTGAATTAAAAATATATTTACAGTTGAAGTCAGAATTATTAGCCCCCGTTTATTTTTTTCCCCAATTTCTGTTTAACGGAGAGATTTTTTCAGCACGTTTCTAATCATAATAGTTTTAATAACTCATTTCTAATAACTGATTTATTTTATCTTTGTCATGATGACAGTAAATAATATTTGACTAGATATTTTTCAAGACACTTCTATACAGCTTAAAGTGACATTTAAAGGCTTAACTGGGTTAATTAGGTTAACTAGGCAGGTTAGGGTAATTAGGCAAGTTATTGTATAATAATGGTTTGTTCTGTAGACTATCGGAATAAATATATAGCTTAAAGGGGCTAATAATATTGACCTTAAAATGGTCATTAAAAAATTAAAAACTGCTTTTATTCTAGCCGAAATAAAACAAATAAGACTTCTCCAGAAGAAAAAATATTATCAGACATACTGTGAAAATTTCATTGCTCTGTTAAACATCATTTGGGAAATATTTAAAAAAAAAAAAAATTTCATAAGGAGGCTAATAATTCTGACTTCAACTGTATATTTACAAAAAATGAAAAAACTGCTATGGTCAATAATATTTTAATACACTATAATATTATAGTATGGTTAGTATTTATTATAAATAACTACAGTATTTTTTTCATATTGTGAATATGAAAATAATCAGTAGTCAAAAGTCAGACGACAGCAGACAAATTGTGATGCCTGACTGAGTTTAGTGTGTGTGTATGTGTTTGTTGAGGCTACTTTCCTGCACTGTTTATAATTCGTCAGACTTCATGTTTGGAGTTATTCATCATTGCAGTTTTGTTGTTTTATTTGATTTATTTTTTTGTTGTTGGAGGAGGTGATGGAGATCTGAGGGGTTTTTATCTAGCAGACACATCACACTGGGTCACACTTACAAAAAAATTGCTGTTGTTTTTTTCATTTGTTTAATTTGAGTTAATAACTAGGGCTGCACACTGCATTTAAAACAAAACTGTTACCACACCACTGCTTAGTGTGATTGTACAATTCCTTCCTGCAGTGTGTAATGATGCTTTTTAAGCATGAAAAAGATCCAGCAGGAGTTACTCTCTATTTCAGTAACCGTGTTATTGAACAGATGCCCTTCTGAGTCTTCCTCCAGAAACAAACACATCACAATATTCCCAATTTATTTAATTCACACCTACAGTGGCTCCTCTTTCCCTCACAAGTCCAAAGACATGCGCTATAGGTGAATTGGGTAAGCTAAATTTGGCGTAGTGTACGTGTGTGCTTGTGTATGGGTATTTCCCAGTGATGGGTTGCAGCTGGAAGGGCATCCGCTGTGTAAAACATGTGGTGGATAAGTTGGCGGTTCAGATTAATTAAGGGACTAAGCCGAAAAGAAAATGAATGAATGAACACCTACAGTAAGGGGAGTAGTCGTCTTTCTGTGCAAATGCTATACTTCAGGGGTTTAAACTGACAAGACTGTAAAACTCATGCCGATGTTTTGTTTGTTTGTTTGAGTAATGAAGGCATAATCTGTAAAGGCTCCGCCCTTTTCGAATAGGGGGCGTGGAGCAGCAGCTCATTTGCATTTAAAGAGGCTCACAAAAGCATCTGATCTGAAACTTCACAGACACATTCGGAGAACACCTGAGACTTTTGTCACATCTTGTAAAATTGGTATAATGGGACATTTTTTTAAGTATTAAAGAGCACCAAGGTTACCCCTTTTTCCAGATTTATTATACGTCTTTTGTGTCCCCAGAATGATTATTGATTAGACCCATCAGATTATTTATTATAGCTTTCACTAATTTGTTTTTTATAGCTCTCAACAGCTCTTTGCTGTTTTTGTGTACTGCGCCTTTAAGGCTAGTCCTCCCCACCCACTGTTCCCACATGCCTGTCAGCGTGCCTCAGTCTCCGCCCTCGGCTGCCTCAGACAACAGACAGACATAAAGGAAGCAGATCTCACGTAACGTTTGTGAGGAAAAACTACAGTAAGAACTTTACCAATGATTATTTGATGCATTTGTTGTGGAGCTGCAACGACGAGTCACACACAATGTCCTTACAAAGTTCACGCACACACACAGACACAGACACACACACACACACAGCACGGACACACACACACATACAGCGCGCACGTTTAGCTTTGCACTGTCTTTGCACGCAAATGTGACAGTATACAGGTTAATATCCACTTCTGTATGGATATCTGTTACGTTAATGTACAAAATAAACCTGATTTAACGTCCACAAACCAGGTTTGAAGCGTCTTCTTGTATAATTGTTCTGACACGCGGCTGTGTTGATGAAGTAAATCTGAAGTAAATCGCTGTAATTCATTAACATGCACTGTTTTAAAAGATTTTAAACTTGTGAAACTCACTCTTGATCACATTTGATGATGATTGATGATCCTAGCAAACTGAACAGACCTTTTATTCCCGGTTGCTTTGCGCACGTCCTGTCTTGTTGATATGATTATAAGCGTTACTACAGAGACATGTTAATACGCAGCTGTCAATCAATTCGGTGGGCGGGGGGACCGCACTCCTACATCAAGTTACGGTCGGTCTCAAAACCAATTGGTCCACCGTTTTTATGTTGTTAAATTGAAAAAAAAGGACTGGGTGTGTTTATATCACCCCAATATGACGGTCTATACACTATACCTACACATATGTCTGTCCAAACAGCTTCAAAAGTAGATTTTTCACCATAGGTGCCCTTTAAGTATAAATGCTGTTGCGCTACCAGTTCTACATATTTACACATGCATTTCAGAGTCTCATATTTGCTTTATTCTCAGTGAAAAAGGCATTTTAAGTCATTTTGACGTTTTTGTCACCTCACAGCAAGAAGGCTACTGTTTCGAGTACCGTGTGCTTGTTCTCCCCGTGTTGGTGTGGGTTTCCTCCGGGTGCTCTAGTTTCCCCCACAGTCCAAACACATGCGCTATAGGGGAATTGAATAAACTAAATTGGCCGTAGTGTATGTGCAAAAATACCAAAAATAAAAGATGCTGCAGATTATATCTGACCCTGTAAATGACTAAATGAATGTGGAGCGTTAAAACAGAAAAATGAAAGTATTTTTAAAATTCTTAATGGAAACTATTATTCAATTTGAATGAATCTTTTGTATGACTCGAGAACGATGAGTCCTTTCAGAGAGTGATTCGTTCATTTGCGCACACGCACATTTGTGCAGGTGGAGTAGAAGATTAGTTCCTTTTTCGAGTCCTCTACCGGGTTTGAGTCGTTCGTTCATCACGTATAAGACAGAAGACAATTAAATGAATTTAGAGCCGGAAAAAGATTTGATCCGTTCATTTCTCGAGTCCTCAGGTTTGAGTCATCTCTTAACATGCTGTCACGACTCAAAAACCAGAAGACTCGAAAGACAAACTAATTATGGCTCCTTTTGGCTCAGACTGTGTGCTTTGGTGAAGCTTATATGAGACTGTCACACCTTTTTCACACTGCAAGCGAAAGCAGTGTGTGAGCAGCGCGTGCGCAGCGCGTATGGAGAGCAAAAGCAGCACGCAGGCGTTTTCCTTTCACACCAGCTGCGTCTGCAGTGCGCAGCTCTTCAGCAGCTGCTGCAGAGATCAATCCTTCTGCGTGCGGTATGAAAGCTCTAATCTGTTAACATGGATGCCGAAAAAACACGCACCGCTCACGCTCTGCTCGCGCGCTGCTTACGCTTGCAGTGTGAGACAGGCTTCAGTGTGACATGAACGAACCACTGAAATTTGAAGACCTGTCAGAAGAGGTGAGCTGAGCTAATCATAGACGAAAAACCAGGTAAATAATAAATAGTTATTTTCTCTTTCTGAAGCCTGTTTCACACTGCAAGCGTCAGCAGCGAGCAAGCAGAGCGTGAGCAGTGCGTGTTTTTTCGGCGTTAACAGATTAGAGTTTTTATACTGCACGCAGAAGCAGTGCGTCAGCGCGAGGCGTGAGCGTCGCTGAAGCAGCAGTGCCGCGATAGTTTGGGCGCTGGGTCTATTTTTGCTGCGCTGCTCATGCTCAATTAAAGTGACTGTGCATTGATAATGACCAAAACACATTGAATGATAGTAAAAAGTAGCAATTTTACCCAATAAATGCGTCAATAATATCAACCGATTTATATATAGTCAATCAAATGAACTTAAATGATTAAAAACGGCAACAAATATTTATTTAGCAAACCAAATGTAAAACAATTTTAGTATCAGTTTTGCTTAAGTTGCTCACTAGTGTTGCAGGAAAGGGGAAATAGAAGTGGCTGCTTTAAGACTGCTGTTTATGGGAGCTGTAGTCCATAGCGAAGTGTATTGTGGGTAATGCAGTTCGACACGCATGCTGGATGATGTGAGCTCGCTGTGTACTGTGCAGTTGAACCAGAGGAAGAAAGTTATTCGGCTTTGTTTTATGTTCACTCAAGTTATTCTACCTGGGAGCTGTTTGCACTGGGAACATGACAACAAGAAAATAAGTAAAAGAAGGGCATGCATTGATCACTTCTGTCCGTCTCATCCTTTGCACGAGCATGAATTACCGAGCCTTTACTCTACCGCTGGACATCGCTGAAGCAGAGAAAGTAACACTAGTTTGATCATGTATAAATATCATTATAACTATATTGTATAAATATTATTATAATTAGGCCTACAACATCCTGACAATCAAAAACAAAATGACATGATGTCACAGGCGATTGTCTTCTGAGTGCACCAGACATGAATGACACTCCTCATAGAGCGTGAGAAGCATGCAGTACTGTAGGATCTTTATAATTTGTAAAATAAAGACTTGCAGGTTAAGGAAACAGTTGCCGCGGGCCTTGGTGCAGATGAAAAGTAAAAATATTGTATTTATATATAGAGAGAGAAATAGGTAACTATATAGAATAGACAGAGATAGATTGACGCAGCTGGTGTGAAAGGCAAACGCCTGCGTGCTGCTTCTGCTCTCCATACACGCTGCTCACGCACTGCTTTTGCTTGCTGTGTGAAACAGGCATTAGCATTCTAGTCATGACTTGATTGTAGTGTGATCAATGATTGGTGTAGTTGTAGATGAGTTTGGAAGCAACTTGTATCATTTTAAAAATGTTTTGACAAAATGAACCAAATGACTCGAAAAAAAGATTTATTCATCTCACTGAACGAGACTCGAAGGTCCGAGTCAGTAAAATGATCCAAACTTCCCGTCACCAATGGAAACTTTATGAATGGAATTTGGTTCTTATAAAAAGTATAAATACTCCATTTTTAAAAAGTTTTGTGCAACAAAATATATGCATTTAACTCTTTAATGAATATTTATTTAGAAATATGATTATTAAAGTTATTCAAGAGGCGGTTCATTCCACTGTGGCGACCTCGGATTAATAAAGGGACTTAGCCGAAAAGAAAATGAATGAATGAAAGTTATTCAACTTCCTACAGTTTTGATACAATGCAATACATATCACATAAAAACAATCCCAGTGTTTGCAGTCCTAATAAAAGCCGACTCTTTAGCTCATAACTATCTCTCATTATACTGTATATTCACCTGTTGTTTATAGAAACCCACAGCAGTTGTAAATGCATGTGTGTGCATCTTTCTTCATTTCATTTCAGTGCAATGATAATCTGATGTGAAAATGATGTGCAAAAACCCAATAAGAAGAAGCTGATTCTGTGCTGATTTAGATGACGCCCATCTCCAGAATCTCAAAGTCTCATTTATATGCAAAAATATCAATCCAATTTAATAAGCACTTCCATAGATTCCCCTGACCTCTGACTCTTGCAGACTGGATTTTTGTGAGAAATTCTGCAGCTCATTGTCTGATATTTGTGGTTCAGTTTTCTTTGTCTTTCTGGACTCTGTTAGTAATCTCTCTAGAGAAGGGTTTGTTTTGTTAGTGTGTGAAAAGGCCTGTGAAAGTGTGTGTCCTGTGGGTCTGACGGAGAAAAAACACCCTGTCACTACACTTCAGAATCAACCTGAATCATTTTTTTTACCATTTACAGGGAGTTTTTATTGTTATTATTATCTACCTGTTCTCCTTGAGGTCATTTCTAATAGGTTTTTATGAAGCGGAATCACATTGTAAAAGATTTATAATTCAGTTGAGAAAGTTTTGAGTTCTCAAAGTCTCTGAGGATCGATGAAAATTTGATTGCTCATGATATGAAGTTTGTAATAAAATCAGGACGAAATGCTCAATGTCAAAAATATTTGTGGGGATCACAGCACTTGTCATTTTAGTTTTTATTATTTGGAGCATTATTTGTATTGGGTTTTTATGCATTTCCATATGTAAATATAATGTGTATTTCATTGTCCATTCTCTTTAAAGGGGACCTATTCTGCAAAGATCACTTTTAAACACAGTTGTGTGTAAGCAGTCTGCAAATATAAGCAGCTTCTAATGGTTAAAAAATATTAATTGTATTTTTTATTATCACAGTTAAAAACAGTCTGCAGAAAGACTTTGATTGACATTCTCCCTTTGTACGTGTCATTGAAAGGGGGAAAGCCCCGCCCACTAGTGACCATTTCTGCCTTATTAGCATATGACCTTAGTCTGTTTTTTTAATCTGCCACTAGGCTGACACATAGGCATTTGTAGCTCCACCCTCTTTAAATTTAAAGCGACAGTCACCAGAACTGCACAATTAGGATCAAAACCTATAAGGGTCAGTTTCAGAGAGTTATAAAACATTATCTGTGTGGTATTTTGAGCTGAAACTTCACATACAACCTAAACATATTCTCTTATACTGTATTATGTAGTCAAATGTGTTTTTTGGAGTCTGTGGTCCCTCGTTATTCATGGGAGTTACGTTCTAAAAATAACCTGCAATAGGCGAAACCCATAAAGTAGTCAGCTTTATTTTTTTACAATTATTTTAGATGTTTTAAGGTTCTAAAACCATTTTTACACACTTTTCAAACCCTTTTTACACACTTTTCTCAGACAGACACTCTTTTCTCTCTTCTTTAAACACTCTCAAAGTTAAAACTTGTGTAGAATAATAAGTCCAGTATTTTAGAATGAAACCAAAGATAAAAACCTGTCCATTTATCGCTGTCAGCAAAAAGTTCATAAAGCTTTTTAGCTTATATTTGGATTAAGTTGGCATCCAGCGTAATGTTCTTTTTTCGGCAGTCACTGATGCACATAGCTAAAGCAGACTCTGTCCTTAAGGGGGTCACACAACGGATACGTCGCGCACATGCTTATGAGTGTGTGTGTGTGTGTGTGTGTATGTAACACACGCCAAATGCGCACATTCACATGTTATTTAAAATGAAATTATTCAGGTGGCGCGGCAGAAATATGAACAGTGTCCTGAGTTGTAGCTGGGCACCGCAGACAGCCGGCGACTTGCAGCGACGGTGTGCGTACCCTGATATAAACCTATGTTTACCATTCTAAAATGCATAGCGCTGCGTGGTGCATTCGGTGTGCAACCCCCTTTACGATGGTCTTGCTGTGGACAGTTACAGCCGTTTTTGCATCCTTGTTGAAACTCACACTGTCAGCGATTGAAGATTTATGTTAATTTGGCAAGGTGAACGCATTCTGTACTGTACAGGAGACACGGAGGAGATTGATTGACAATGGCTTACAGCCAATCAGGACGCAGAACACAATGCGCTGTAAAAAAAAAAAAAAAAGCATGTCAAATTGCACACAAAAAGCTGCAAAACAGTGAAGGTGAACTACATTATAGCGAGGGACCACTGTATATGGGATAAATTCTTCACTTTATTTCCTGTAGATTTGTTTTTCTTCAGAAGAATGTCTTATTTGTTTGGATTTGGCTGGAATAAATGTATATATAATATTAAAGGTCAATATTATTAACCTCTTTAAGAATTGTATTTTTTTTGTTTGGCTACAGAACCACTGTTGTCCAATGACTTGCCTAATTACCCTAACTTCATTCATTTTCCTTCGTCTTAGTCTCTTTATTCATCAGAGGTTGCCACAGTGGAATGAACCGCCAACTTATCCAGCATATGTTTTATTCAGCGGCCCGTCTAGCAGCCCTTCCAGCTGCAACCCAACACTGGGAAACAACCAAACACTCTCATTCACACTCATACACTGCGGACAATTTAGCTTACCCAATTCATCTAGTGCATGTGTTTGGACTGTGGGGGAAACCGGAGCACCCGGAGGAAACCCACGCCAACACGGGGAGAACATGCAAACTCCACCACCACGCCGCCCTAGCTTAACTTAGTTATTTACATTTTTTAAGGTAACCTAGTTAAGCCTTTTAAATTGCACTTTAAACTAGTATTGAGAACTAGTATCTTGCAAAATAACAAAAAAAAGTATGTAATTAAAAATATTATGTACAGTCATCATAGCAAAGACAAACAAGATTGTTATTAAAATACACAATTTATATAATTAATATGCAATTTATACTTATACTTATATTTGAAATGAATTAAAATCCCACAGAAGGGCTAATAGCTTCATCCTCAACTGTTGTGTGTTTGTTAGCAGCATCAGAGTTAAAGGTTTTGCATGTGTGTGTCTAAAAGTGGCCTGCAGGAGTAATTGGACAGATCCTTCAGGTCTGCTCCACACAAACTCTTTCTGAAAGCCAGTGTTTGTTTAGGACGAAAGCAGAGCTGAAGTTAATCTGATCTGGATTGATTGTTGATGTCTGCTGTAGGTCATTGTGTAGTTTTTGATTTATCTCGCACACATTATGCCTTCTTCTATTAGTTTGGCCTTCATGTTTCTCTGTTGTCTTAGTTTCTCTGCAAATGCTGAGATAACTAGTCACTGTAATTACATTACTTTTCTGTAAACCCACATCACTTTTCATTTTTAGGTGATTTAATAGAGTGGAGGAACTATGACGTCAATTTGTATGCAAAAACCCGGAAGCGAGTTAGCATTTTAGCACTTCCGGTTCCCTCGTCCCAAAGTCAATGGGTTTTTTGAATGGGATTTCAGTTAAATCGCTTAAATAAGGTTCATGGCTAACACAAACTCAAAATACTTTCACGTTTTATTCTACGACATAAAACACATCAGTCACATCACACTCTTAATTTTTAAAATTGGTTATACTTCTTTAAAAAGACGGTTGCTATCAAGTTACTAATCGGGACTACAGCCGGTGTCGGAGACATTGTACGTCATCGAGCTGAACTGGTCTGGAGCGCAGCTCGCTTGTGTTGGGCATCTGGATTTGTCTGTTATTTAAGTATTTTCATGAATAGTATTTTATTGTCTGTAATATTTTTCTAAGCGGGATATTGTGTAGATAATGCATTCACTTGCAAAGACTGTCAAGACAGATTCATTTGTTGATCATTTATTTTAATTAAACGATATTATGGGGATACTGCTTATCAGTGCAGTCTGTCTCTTTCCTGCTCTCAGTAATGGAAACGTGTGAATAAATGTGTAAAAATATACATACATATTAACTGTCATTTGATCAAAGGATTTTTCGTCGAGTTTTTTTTTAATCTGAACACATTTAACTCTGTCATAACCGCAATATTTACACTCCTTAAAAAGTATAGCATATGTGACTGTAAGGGCTGCTTTTCGCTGTACTTCGTGACAAAAAAAAAAGAATATTGAATGTTTTTCTGTGTCCATGACGGCAGGTATTTGATAGACTTGTCCCTCACGCCTCATTTCTGTCGTCTGTTATTAAGCGGGCTGTATGCACGCGAGCGATACACTTATTTAAACATGTCTTATGATAGTTTTAAAACTTTTACAACAACCGTCAAGCAAAACAAAAGGCATTTCCCACATAAAAAAACTATCCAAAAGGCATGTAGGTATATGTGTTTTTGTGTATTCATGTGTTTATAATATTTAACGTGCATTATAATATGATAAACCGAGAGAGTAAATCTTTGTCATGGACCATATTTCTAAAAAAATAAGCTTGAAGAGTTGTCTGTAGCAGGGTGGTGCTGACGTCACAGGCGAGCGCCCCAGGCGCTGTAGTCCGTTTATAGCCTAATGTTAGCTTTTCAGTTCTTGCGTTTGCATTCAAGATCCAAAAGTGCTTAAAGTTGTATTTTCGTGTGAGGATTATCCGGTTGGACAAAACGTGTAAGTGTAATGAACAGTGTTTAAACACAGCTTATTATTTGCTATCTTCGAAAAGACTATGGGAAAATACTATGGGGATTTTATCGAGGGAACCAGTTTTATGCTAGCAGCCGATTGGCCTACAAGGTGACGTCATATTTCCTCCACTCTATTAGTTACTTAATAAATACTTGTAAATAAATTCAATACTTCTGTATAAATCAATTCAGAGAGAGCAAAGCAATATATCATCATTTGCATAATAGGGCGTCATGGTGGCGCAGTGGGTTGCACAATCGCCTCACAGCAAGAAGGTTGCTGGTTTGAGCCTCAGCTGGGTCAGTTGGCATTTCTGCGTGGAGTTTGCATGTTCTCCCCATGTTCGCATGGGTTTCCTCCGGGTGCTCCGGTTTCCCTCACAAGTCTAAAGACATGTGGTATAGGTGAATTGGGTAAGCTAAAATTGTCCGTTGTGCATGTGTGTGTTTGAATAAGTGTGTATGGGTGTTTCCCAGTGATGGGTTGCAGCTGGAAGGGCATTATCTATTTCAAGAGTTCACACTTAGCTGATGATTGCTTATAAAGCTTGTTTGGCATGTTGTCCCGGGAGAGAGCCCTAAGCTCATAAGATCCTCGAGCCCGAGGCTCCCTCCCGTTTGCAAGGCGAGAGGGTAGTTTGAGCTCAGGTAGATCTCGAGAACTCCTCTGCTGTAGTAGCTAATGAACAGATAGTGATTGAGAGATAAGAGATAACTACTTACTAGGAGCATGTCTAGGGTGCCAATTTGGACTAGTCAATTAACTTAAGTTGCATGTGTTTGGACGGTGGGAGGAAACCGGGAAACCAGGGGAAAACCCACGTGAGCACGGGGAGAACGTGTAAACTCCGCACAGAAACGTCGGCTGGCTTGGTAAGGACTACAACCAGTGACGTTCTTGCTGTGAGGCAACAGTGCTAACCACTGGGCCACCGTGCCACTCATCTAGGAAAGGAGGAGGAGTAGGGGTGGAGGGGGGGATTCTTCAAAACGAAGATGACTGTGATATGGAACCTAGGGTATTTATAGTGGCTAAGGAATCGTCTGATTGGTGAATCATAAATTGAATAATGCGGGACCAGCCGCAAGCAATCATAAGCACGTGATCCTCTCGAAATTAGTTTATAAATAAACTTCACTTGTTTTTCCTACTATAGATGTCAATGGTTAGACGTTTTCAGCATTCTTCAAAATATCTTCCTTTGTGTTCAACAGGAGAAAGAAACTAGTTTTAGTGAGAGTAAATAGTGAGTACGTTTTCATATTTGGGTGAACTGTCTCTTTAAAAACTGTATTAGCTTTCCTTTACTTGAGTTTTTAGTCATTGTTATGCAGGTTTCATTTGTACCAGTTAATATTTACCATGTTTTTACCATATTATATTTACCGTGTGACCCGTGGTCTTGTATGACACATGTTCATGTGACTCAAATCTGATTCCAGGTCAGTCCACATCTGGATCGTTCGGTGAAGTGGCCGTTCAGGTGGATCTGATCTCACACCCCGGAACTGGAGAGCACAAAGTCAGCGTTAAAGGTAAAACACACACACACACACACACACACACACACACACACACACACACAGTCATGCATGCACACACATTTATCCACATCAACAAACACTCACATGCGCACGCAGACACACTCAAAGACTTATACACAAACACACATAAACACACACACTCTCTCACATGCACACACACTTACATACACAGACACACTCAAAGACTCACACAACCACACGTCAACACACAAACACACTCACAGACTCACATCAACACACACACATCTACATATACTCATGCACACACACATATTTGAATGCTTACTCCCGCACACACTCACAAACTCACACACACTCTCTCTCTCTCCCACACACATGCACACACACACACACACATCAGCACATACGGTCTTACACTCTCACACACACGCACTCACTCTCCCACACACACATACATATTTGCACACTCACTCTCACAGACTCACACACATCAGCACACACTTGCACACACTCTTTCTCTCTCTCCTACATGCATGCACACACAGACACACCAGCACACACTTACACGCAGTCTTACACTCTCGCGCACTCACTCCCCCACACGCATGCACACACACTTTCACAAACACTCACTCTTGCAAAACACTCTCTCTCCCACACAAACACTCACTCTCGCACTTAAATACTCGTACACACACACACATTTGCACACTCACTCTTGCACACACTCACACATATCAGCACACGCTCTCTCTCCCACACGCATGCACACACACTCTTTCACAAACACTCACTCTTGCACACAGACTCACAAACATCAGCACACACACTCTTACACACACTCTCTCTCTCTCACACACTCATACACACACATACACACACATTTGCACACTCTCGCACACACTCACAGACATCAGCCTACATTTACACACACACGCACACACTCTCTCACTCACACAGCGTTTGCCTCCTGATTAAGATCCTCCAGGTTGTAAAAGCCTGAGCGAGCGTGTTTCTCTGTGTTCATTGAGTCAGTCAGTGTAATGTGACTGATAAAGCGTTTGGATTGTGCTGCTGTAATTAGCAAAATGAAAGTTTTCTCTGTCTGTAATGACTCTCAGCTGCCGCTTCATCAGGAGCTCAGGATCTGTTAATGAGACAGGGCTCTGCGGGACGACTCAACACTGGACCACAGAGACACACACCTGCACAATCAGCCCAATTTATGACCACACACACACACACACTCATTAACACACAACAGCTAACCAGCACACACATGACAAATAACTCACCAAAATAAACACTAATCAAAAATAAGCACTATTTACTAACAATTCAATGGATTGAAGAACATTATTCTCCTTATACTATGGTTACGGCTCCTAAATACACTGTTCAGATTATGTATTTCAGACATTTGGGAGTTGTTTGTCCTCAAACTGCTCCTGTGTGTAGGACTAGTTTCTTACACATCTCCTCCAAAGCCTTTTGTTGTGTTTTGATGGGATTGTTGATTTTTGTGGCTGTGAAATAACTGAAATCACTCAGCGTAGTGATCAAGAACTGTGATGCACTCAAAAAGTGCCAGAACTACTTTAACTGTGCATTTATCCTAAAATAACGACACACCTTAGAATGCTCACCAGCCAATCAGAATCGAGTATTTGACTGTTGTGGCTGTGAAATAACTGAAATCATTCAGTGTAGTGATCTAGAAATGTAATGCGCTCAAAACCTGCCGGAACTACTTTAACTGTGCGTTTATCTGAAAATAATGGCACGCCTTAGAATGCTCATCAGCCAATCAGAATCGAGTATTTGACTGAAATCATACAGCGTAGTGATCTAGAACTGTAATGCGCTCAAAACCTGCCGGAACTACTTTAGCTGTGCGTTTATCTGAAAATAACTGCACACCTTAGAATGCTCACCAGCCAATCAGAATCGAGTATTTGACTGTTGTGGCTGTGAAATAACTGAAATCATTCAGTGTAGTGATCTAGAAATGTAATGCTCTCAAAACCTGCCGGAACTACTTTAACTGTGCGTTTATCTGAAAATGATGGCACGCCTTAGAATGCTCATCAGCCAATCAGAATCGAGTATTTGACTGCTGTAGCTGTGTAATAACTGAAATCATACAGCGTAGTGATCTAGAACTTTAATGCGCTCAAAACCTGCCGGAACTACTTTAGCTGTGCGTTTATCTGAAAATAACTGCACACCTTAGAATGCTCATTAGCCAATCAGAATCGAGTATTTGACTGTTGTAGCTGTGTAATAACTGAAATCGTTCAGCGTAGTGATCAAGAACTGCAATGCGCTCAAAATGTGCCGGAACTACTTTAACTGTGCGTTTATCTGAAAATAACGGCACACCTTAGAATGCTCATCAGCCAATCATAATCGAGTATTTGATTGCTGTAGCTCATACCTGCCAACATTTGGTTAATAATTCCAGGAGACCGGGGGGGTTGGGGGTTCAGAGGTGCGCGCGAACTGTAGAGCGGGGATGGGTGCGCGCGAACTGAAGAGGGGAGGGGGAGGCGGGGTGGAGAGGTGCGCGTGAACTGTAGAACGAGGAGGAGTGCGCGCGGACTGAAGAGCACGTGCACATGTACCAGGTTTCAGGCCGGTCTGTACCTAAAAGGTGAGGAGCGGGGGGGAGGTGTTGGAATTCTGGAAGTTTTCCGGGAGACAAAACAATACGGGAGATGGGTCTGAAATACGGGAGACTCCCGGGAAAAACGGAAGTGTTGGCAGGTATGCTGTAGCTGTGTAATAACTGAAATCATACAGCGTATTGATTTAGAACTGTAATGCGCTCAAAACCGGCCGGAACTACTTTAGCTGTGCGTTTACCTGAAAATAATGGCACACCTTAGAATGCTCATCAGCCAATCAGAATCGAGTATTTGATTGCTGTAGCTGTGTAATAACTGAAATCATACAGCGTAGTGATCTAGAACTGTAATGTGCTCAAAACCTGCCAAAACTACTTTAGCTGTGCGTTTATCTGAAAATAACTGCACACCTTTGAATGCTCATCAGCCAATCAGTATCAAGTATTTGACTGTTGTAGCTGTATAATAACTGAAAACACTCAGCATAGTGATCTAGAACTGTAATGCGCTCAAAACCTGCCGGAACTACTTTAACTGTGCGTTTATCGGAAAATAATGGCACACCTTAGAATGCCCATCAGCCAATAAGAAGCAAGCATTCAGTATATACAAAAAAGTACATCCAGGAGGTTGTTATCGCAAAATAAATCCCAACAGGATTATCAGCAGCCTGACGTGAAGTTGAGCACTTATGTATAAGACTGATAACCACCGTAATGTGCTTTATCCCACTTATTACACAGCTACTTGCCACAAAACATACAAATTTGACACAAAACATTGTTTTGAGCTGTAATAGTTTATTAATTAGTTAAACGTAAAGCTGACAAAAATGAAAACAGCTGATGGAGTATACACTAACCTGTGTATTATACTAGATGGCGCCAAACTGTTAGAAACAGATACTTATGAATGTGGATGTACGTAAATAGGTGTAAACTAGGGCTGGGCGATATGGCAAAAATGCAATCTCGATAATTATTTTCCATATTGAACGACAGGGGCGATTTTAGAATTTTCATTTTAGGGGGGCTCAGCTCCTTATGAGAAAATAAATAAATAAATATAATCTAAAAAAATATATATATATATATATATATATATATATATATATATATATATATATATATATATATATATATATATATATATACATTAAATAAGTAATAATTTTAATAGTAATAGACTTAAAAATGTTTGACTAATATGGTAGGATTGTACGCTAAACTAGCAGTATTTCACTATATTGTATAGACGTGCATAGTCATTTAAGTTCTGAATGAGCCAAATAGGCTCAACAAACCTGTTTACTGTAGTAAAAGCAACTTTATATGTTGAAGTACAATCTTTGTTTCCATGTATTTAATAAATAAAACTGCCACTTTTCTAATTAAATGGCATACATATAATATATATATATATATTTTTTTTTTTTTTTAACTAATTCACATATTTCACAAACTGAATCATAATATCAAAATAGGAAATATTTTTAATACAAGACAACACATGATGTTTCTATCTCTGTCAGTGACTCTGACAGTTAAGATGAGTACATTCACAAGTGGTTCTGTGTTTAATCCTTTCTGTGCATGACATAATTCTGATAATGCCACATGCACTGTAATGTGTTTTATAATGGTAATTCATTTTGAAACAAAAATAGTAAAATATTTGTTAAGATTTACATTTTCGCTAGAGGAAACAGCTGTGATTATGAGGTGAGCACTGAGGAAACAGTGGATACCCGATTGCTCCTGTATGACATGGTGGTACAAGTGTTACCATTGTATCCACAGCAAAGAACTGCAAATAAGCATATTTTATAACAATTTATCGATAAACACACACCTTGTTCTCTCGCTCTGCACAGCTGTGGTTTGCTTATCAAATGAAAAACGAAAGTCGGGGAGGCGCCGAATTCTGCAGCTGTCTTCGTATCAAATTTAAAGGGGACAGAGACGATAAATTGGTCTACAGATAATGAGCTAATCGGAAAAGTTTTAGGGGGGCTGAGCAGAAATATAGGGGGGCTACAGCCCCCCTAAAATAACCCTAGCAACGCCCATGTTGAACGATAACGATATATATTTCAATATAAGTTGTTTAAAAGAGTATCCCAATAATGACTGAAGCCACAAATGAGAGGGTCCATTAAATAGTATAACCTATTTTCGGTGGCCCAAAATTCGGTGCATCTCTAATATCAACAGGCTTCTAGATTCCCATTGTTGCACATTTCTGCTGTGTGATTGGCTCTTAGATTAATATAGAGTAAAAAAGTGCAGAGCTTATCATTTTTATTGACATAAATTGTATTGTGATTCAATATAATATCATTTATATATGTTTTCACTGATGATCATGGTGATTTTAAGTTCCAAGATGAGCCTGTTATTTAGCGGTTGTTATCTGGGAATAGCAGATTTTGGAATGTCACGACTGACCAATCAGAATCAAGTATGTCAGACAGCCGTGTAATGTTTTATTATAATGCTCATAATGACTCAAAACAAGGCCCACACAAAATCCTCAGATTTCCACACATATTATATTAATTTTAGTAATGCTATAGACAAATTTGAAAACGTTTAGATAAATTATGTACAATACAATTTGTAATCTTTGATCTTTTGGATGCATGATATGAGAGACCTGTAGCTCTGTTTACCAAACAAGTGGTTCTAATTGGATTTTGATTGTTTTTGTTCAGTTCTGAGCTCCTATCATTCTCAGCTCTGATCTTTCCACAGAAATCCACATATTTTTTGCTAAATTCTGTACAGAAATAGCAAAAAAAAAAAAGTTCACCGTTCTGTCTGGCCCGACTCATAACTCCTTCTACATTATTTGATTTTGTTGATTAATCTGTTAGCTGATGAGTTCTTGTCTGCTAAATGATTCTCTTATAGTTGTGGGTGTGAATAACATCAACTGGCAGACCAACGCCATGTTTCGGCCCTTCGTGGAGATCAACGCCATCGGTCCACATCTGGCAGACAAGAAACGCAAGTTTAGCACCAAAACCAAGAATAACAACTGGTCTCCAAAATACAACGAAACATTCCAGTAGTGAGTATTGTTTGTTTTTATGTTTCTGAAACATGATTATTAATTAGGGGTGTAATGATTCACTCAACTCATGATTCAATTAGATTCAACGATTTTGATTTATTATTTGATTTTCTCATGACATAAGATATTTTTTTTTTTACAAAGGAAGTCATACAGTAACTGAAAAGGTGTGTTTTTATTAGATTTATTAGATTAGGTTTTAATAGAAAACATGTTATTTTGAATTGCAATACTATTTCACAATTTCTATTGTATTTTTACTTGATAAACACACCCTTGATAAGGATTAACCCTTTAACTACCCCACCAAGAAAAAAACTCCTTAACTCCTAATGTCGCTAGTTAACACACTCAATGCATTTGTTTTCAACACATCCCATAATTTCTAAAATATCAGCCTCTACCAAATGGTTGATATGTCGGTTTATGGTAAAAGTACCGGCCTTAATACATATGCTATGAAAAATCAGAAAATATGAAGTGTAAGACCAATTTATTTTAAAAATATTCAAAATAAAACATTTGAATACTAAATCACCTTTTTTTTTTGAAGTATGCCACAAAATATTTCAGATTCTCATTTAACATGCTTTTTTGTTTTTATTACAATAAAACCGAAATCAAGTGTAGTAGTGCAACAGGATGTTTGATTGATTTTTGATTTTTTTGTAAACCAACAATGCTGTGTGTGTAAGCCATTATTTAAAACAGTCATTCTTTAAATGACTTTAACAGTCATTATTTAAAACAGTAAAACATGGTCAACCGTTTGGTAGAGAGGCAGTCAAAGGGTTAAAGGCACAATATGTATGATTTTTGTCATTAAAATATCCAAAGATTAAGCACATCCAAAATAAAAGCTTGTTTTTATATAATGTATGTGTGTATAGTTTCGTTTTTATGCATATTTGTGATTTACATATACACACACATGCATAAAAATGAAACTATACAAAACAAATATATTCACATAGATATTTAAATGTATATATAATTTGTATCATATACATGTGTATTTTATGTCTAAACATAAATATAGACATACAAGTTTTATCAAATATATGCATGCATGTGTAAATGTATATATACTATAATACATATACAAAATACACACACATATGTAAATACAAACCTTTATTTTGAATATGATTAATAACAATTCATATTTTTTAAATATAGTAGGTATTAATAAGTATTTTGGATGTTTTTGTAGATATATTTTCCCATTTATTTTGTTTATTTAATTTTTTATTAAATGCTGTACGTTTCTTTGAGAAATAAAATTATGACAGTGCTTATAACAAATAGCACAGTGTAATATTTAATTTAAACTAATAAACTAGAATAAAAAGTATAATAAGACTACATCATTTTAAAAGTCCAAATAAATGGGAAAATATATCTACAAAAACATCCAAAATACTTATTAATACCTACTATATTTAAAAAATATGAATTGTTATTAATCATATTCAAAATAAAGGTTTGTATTTACATATGTGTGTGTATTTTGTATATTGATTATAGTATGTATAAATTTACACATGCATGCATATATTTGATAAAACCTTTTTGTCTATATTTATGTTTAGACATAAAATACACATGTATATGATACAAATTATATATACATTTAAATATCTATGTAAATATATTTGTTTTGTATAGTTTCATTTTTATGCATGTGTGTGTGTATATGTAATACACAAATGTGCATAAAAACGAAACTATACACACATACATTATATAAAAACAAGCTTTTATTTTGGATGTGCTTAATCTTTGGATATTTTAATGAAAAAAATCATACATATTGTGCCTTTGACTGCCTCTCTACCAAACGGTTGACCATGTTTTTACTGTTTTAAATAATGACTGTTAAAGTCATTTAAAGTAGGGATGCTCAAAATAACCGTTTAACCGTTAACCGAAAGGATGCGTTTGTAACCGATTAATGGTATCAGTTAAACGATTAAAAAATATTATTTTATATATTTTTAAAATGTGGCTGCATAAGGGACCAATCACCGAAAGCGCTTTTTGCGAGGTGCATATTTCGAATGGTTTTAAGCGCTGTGTATGCGTCCTGCGCGCCTCACGTTATGCCATTGCGCGCTGTGTGCTTCCAGTTGAAATAAAAGTCATTCATTCATTCATTTTCTTGTCGGCTTTGTCCCTTGCGGGGTCGCCACAGCGGAATGAACCGCCAACTTATCCAGCACGATTTTACGCAGCGGATGCCCTTCCAGCCGCAACCCATCTCTGGGAACTTCCACACACACATTCACACTCATACACTATGGACAATTTTAGCTTACCCAATTCACCTGTACTGCATGTCTTTGGACTGTGGGGGAAACCGGAGCACCCGGAGGAAACCCACGCGAACCCAGGGAGAACATGCAAACTCCACACAGAAACGCCAACTGACCCAGCCTAGCCGAGGTTCGAACCTGCGACCCAGCGACGTTCTTGCTGTGAGGCAACAGCACTACCTACTGCGCCACTGGGTTGCCCGAAATAAAAGTCAACTGAGCCGAAAAAGCGTTTTACGTCAGTCGTCTGTTTTATTCTTCAATTATGTTATGCTGCTCTCTTATATGTGCTAAATATAGCTACAAGTCACAGCACCAGTATTTATTTAGTAGAGGTCATGTTACGCGGCTTCGGGCAAATTTTGATTTGGAGGGAAAATGACCTAAATGTAACGTGATGATTGAAAATGACTGGCGGGAAAATAAATAATATATTTCAAATCTCTGTACATAACAGAAAAATAAACAATGATAATGCACCAAAAATAGTGCATTTTTATTATAGTGGCAGAACTTTTCAATTTGTATATTTGCATTCACTTTAAAAAATATATTTATTATCTGTTTTTTAGTCCTGTCTGTAATTCTGTTGCACTGTAGAAGCTCTGTCCCGAAAACAAATTCCTCGTATGTGTGAACATACCTGGCAATAAAGCTCTTTCTGATTCTGATTCTGATTCTGAAGTATATTTTTGAACAGGCCTTGTCAAAAGTCAGCGGGCACTTTCACTTATAAAAAATATAGCACTTAAATTATTTCATTTTTAACAATAAATTAAATTACACAGTGGTTTTATATCAAAAATTGATAATGATATAAAACATACTACACGTTGATGGTAAAAAAATAAGCTTTTAAGCGATGGCTTTTATTCGTTTCAGTATTCAAACATTAAATATTGAATCCATCAAGTTAAATCTAAAACGAATATGAAACAACACATAGCAGGATATAAAGCATATAAAGGACTATTATATTTAGCAAAATGCTGCTCTTTTTATCTTTGTATTTTTATCATTTTATTTCTGTTATTTTAATTATTTTTTTCTCTTCATAATTAACTAACGAGCTATAGACACATTCCCGCTTGACGTTTTAGAAAATATTTTGCGCAGCTGCCCAGTATATATTAAAGATAACCGAGAAAAAAAAACACAGAAACATGTTACATGTCCCCAAATGTCCAACTTATTTAACTGAATCGTATAATGGCCTATAGCTGAAATGTTGAAAATTGCTCATTTTATTTTTTTAAAACATTTGTCAAGACATATTGATTTTTTTTTTTTTTTGAGTAAAAACAATACCGGCATTTAACAATCCATATTTATTTTATTTATTCATTCACAGAATGAAACATCAAACATCCTGTTGCACTCCTACACTTGATTTCGGTTTTATTGCAATAAAAACAAAAAAAGCATGTTAAATGAGAATCTGAAATATTTTGTGGCATACTTCAAAAACAAAGGTGATTTAGTATTCAAATGTTTTATTTTGAATATTTTTTAAATAAATTGGTCTTATACTTCATATTTTCTGATTTTTCATAGCATATGTATTAAGGCCGGTACTTTTACCATAAACCGACATATCAACCATTTGGTAGAGGCTGATATTTTAGAAATTATGGGATGTGTTGAAAAACAATGCATTGAGTGTGTTAACTAGCGACATTAGGAGTTAAGGAATTAAACATTTTTTTCTTGGTGGGGTAGTTAAAGGGTTAATCCTTATCAAGGGTGTGTTTATCAAGTACAAATACAGTAGAAATTGTAAAATAGTATTGCAATTCAAAATAACATGTTTTCTATGTGAATATATTTTAACCTTTTATTAATTCCAGCGATTGAAAGCTGAATTTTCAGCATCATTCCTCTAGTCTTCAGTGTCACATGATTCTTTAGAATCACTTTAATAAGATGATCCACTGCTCAAGAATCATTTCTAAATATTTGTCAATATTGAAAACAATTGTGGGCGGCACGGTGGCTCAGTGGTTAGCACTGTCGCCTCACAGCAAGAAGGTCGCTGGTTTGAGTCCCGGTTGGGCCAGTTGGCATTTCTGTGTGGAGTTTGCATGTTCTCCCCGTGTTGGCGTGGGTCTCCTCCGGGTGCTCCAGTCTCCCCCACAGTCCAAACACATGCGCTATAAGTGAATTGGATATACTAAATTGGCCGTAGTGTATGAATGTGTGTGAATGTGAGAGTGTATGGGTGTTTCCCAGTACTGGGTTGCATCTGGAAGGGCATCTGCTGCATAAAACATATGCCGAAATAGTTGCCGGTTCATTCCACCGTGGCCAATTGTGCTGCTTCATATTCAGTTTTGTACGATTCAGAAGTTCAAAAGAACATTTGTTTGAAACAGAATCTTTTATAACATAATAAAATCAATTTAGTGTGTCCCTGCTGACTATTAAACATTTAAACGGTAGTCTATATCAAAGTACTTTCAGATAACATGACTAAAATGATTTATAAGAACTGAATGTGAATCTCACAGCGCTTAAATGACTGAAAATCACATCCCATCTACTAGTAAGTTGATATAGAGTCATTATTTGACACGTGCCCACTATTACTCCTTCCATAATCACACATTTCACCAAGCCATTTTCCCTTAAGTTGAAAAGTTTCACAGAAAGAAATAAAACGTACTTTTAAAAGATCAATTTATGTAAAGCTGAATACCGCCTTATTCTATCTTCCAACCATTTTTAAATCGAACCCTATTGCTTGTGATATAAATGAATCACGTCTGACTGTAAATACAGCATTAGACATCAGCAATCGTACAGGTTTTTTCAGCACTGACACTGAAGGATGGCATTTAAGCTGCTTAAATGCACTCGAATAACAGCAGAGAAAGCAGCCATCCGACTGGAGATTTACTTCTGACAGCCTCATTTGAAGCCCTTGTTGAGGAAGAGATAATTAAGAAAGGCTTTCTAGAAAAAAAGACCTGCATGTTTCAATGGAGTTCCAAGCCGACGAGTAATATATGATTGAAGCTCAGCGCAAACTCAATGACACACTGAATTAACCTCTCTTTTAGAGCGCACGTAAAATAGCATGAACTCAAAAACCACCTTTGGATATTAAGGGCCTTTTAGCTTAATGGAGTCTCAAGCCGGTTTTGTGTGGAATCATAAAAAGCTCCTGCGTGCTGCTTTTCAGAGAGATGTAAATATTATGTTGATAAAACAGGCTTGTGCATTTATGCATTGGACTAATATTTGTGTGTTTGTCTTGCTGGTTGATGTGACCGTCGTCTCAGATTTAATGAAAACTTGCAGTGTTTTTTAGTTACTCGTGTCACTGATGAGATGCTCTGTTTACAGTCAGCCATCAGTCTGATCCACACGTTACTTAACCACAGTTAATCATAGAGAGTTAAGTGTCCTAAATGAGTGATTTTTAGCATCGTGTTCAATTAAATGCAGTATTTTTGAGACTGCTGATGTTTACTTTAGTGGTAGCATTGTGACACTGTAAAAAAAATGCTGGATTCCACAGAATTAGGCATGGGCCGGTATAAGATTCTGACGGTATGATAACCTTGGATAAAAATATCACAGTTTCACAGTATCACGGTATTGTGATCACTGCTCTAAAATAATTTCTTTTTAAATGTCTGGGTAAAAAACTAAAAGTTTGAACACAAAATATTTTATTTTGAGAAAGATTTATAATATTTTGGAGCAGTAAACGTGCCAGGCTAAATAATGAAAATGAATCATTGACGTCTGCTGTCTTCATTAGTTTCAAAAACACAGATTTATTTGGGATTTTAAAATGGCATCTTTGGATATCTTTTCTGCTGGAGATGCTGTTGTTAAAAAATGTAAATAAAAAAATCTTACACATACCTTTGGAACGGTATTAGAGAAAATTTTGGCGGTATGATAACCTTGACTTTTACAAACTGCGGTATACCTTGAAAACGGTTATCGTCCCATGCCAACACACAATACCTTTAACTTGTCTCAATGAAAATTGATTAATTTAACTTAATGGTTACGATTTTTAAGTTGATTGAACATAAAACATTTAAGTTGTCAATGCTCAATAACTTTGTGGTTTTATCTCATTTTAAATAAGTAGTTTGAACAAGCAGCAAAATTTTTTTAATGAATGTTGAATCAGATTCTTCTATAGATGTATTTTCCATTTTAATTAGAAATTTTTATTTTCGCTAATCACTTTAAATAAAAATAAATAAATAAAAATCCTTGAAAACTAGCCCCGTTTATTTTATTTATTTTTTTGCTCCTGTTGTCAGCACTTAGTATCTCTGTATGATTTATAGGTTCTTTTCAAAATAGCCAAAGTCCGTTTAAGGGAGGTCATTTCACTCGGCAGCCATCTTTAAAACAACGCCTCTTGGGTAGTATGCTCGTGCATTCTCTTTGAATGGGGAAACGTAAAATTCTCCAAAATGGCTTGCCAAGCTTACAAATACATTTCAGAAACTCACGTCTGGCCCATAGACTGTAAAAGATATGGACATAGTATACATGACGTCACCCATAGGTTTCTGAAGTGCGCAAATGAAGCTACAAGTAGACGTGGCCCATAGATATATACACTAGATATCGCATAGGGACCCTGAGCATGCGTCAATAGCGCCGCCACATTGGTACAGTGCTCCTAGGACAAAAGTCATTCAACCGCACTAGTCAAGACAGTGTGCCAATGTGAAGATGCTGGACTTTAGCGCTGTGTACGGGTGTAGTAACGAGCAAACAAAGAAAACAAAGCACAAAGGCAGAACATTTCATAGGTAAGATTTTGTTTTTTTTATGTTTTTGTATGTTATGAACTTTTGTGCTTAACAAGTAATGTTATTAATTATAATACAGTCTCTTGCTGCATTCACCATAAGGCAAAGTAGCACCAACTCGCACTAAATTCTAGACTTATGCTAGTTTTGTTGAATAAAATAAGCAAACTATGTTATGAAATATGACAAGAAGATGCTGCCGTGCTAGAAACTTGTATTATTGTCAGCTAAGTGAACGAGTCGTTCATAACGGAGATTCATTCACAAACGAATCGCTCCCTCCGTCAGAATGAGAAGTGAAAGCAGGAGAGGGGGGGGTGTTTCAGGACATGGATTAGATCAAATTAAACAGGGAAGGAGGGTAATGCATTTCCATGCACACAAACACATGCTCTTTGTCAGGAATGCCCGTGCGGTCACATCCATCAATGTAGAAAAGTGATGTAAAATTATAATATTTCGTAATTGAAAATAATCTTTGCATACTGACCACCGGGGAAAACTCCCGATCATAAATATATGTGTATATGTGTATTTCTCTGGCTTTGGATGGCCACAGTCCTCTGCTTCACCTTGGTCCCGCATTCATTTCAAAGGAGCGCTACCCTGTACTAAAATGGCGGCTCTATTGACGCATTCGTTCTAATAGACAACAGCAGGGTAGGCGACATCTAATGTATATATCTATGGATGTGGCCAACCGTGGCCATTTTGTTAGCGCGTCATCGCGCCGGTCGGGGCTGCCCAAAAGGCAGAGCGTCAGTGAAGTCTGCTAGCATTTTGCTTTGACGGACTTTTCTTTGGGAGAAACACTTTAATACATCATTACCTGCGACTCGTTTGTGTTCTGACCACATGTGCTTGATTGTACACTATATCAATAAAGTGTTTAGTCTTTTAATAACACTGTTGTAATACATTGAGCCACTAAACATTGTTCTTATGACGTTTTTCAACAGGAGGAAAACGCAAATTACTTCCAAACACTTCAGATATAGTCTGTGTTAGTAAATGCAAGGCTGTTTATAAAATCCAGCACTAACACTGTATGACAACGCTTCAGATGACTGTTTTATAGCCTACAGCTAATCAGTCTGTCAGATTCTGGAGTGCATTACAGCTGTAACGAAAAATATAAATGATAAATTATCATAAGTAAACTAATACATTTATAGAGATGGTATATAAGTGTATAATTTCATCCACCTGGGAAATGGAGGTCACGTGAATGGTTTGTGAGCACAATTAAGTGCACACAGCATGCCATATCATCTCATAATTGTAGGAAATAATCCCAAAAGGCAACTGACTGTGTACAGTAGAGCCACATAAAACATCACAAAAAAACGATGTATATGCCGAGTTCAGGGGCGAATCAGCTGAGGTGACGAGACAGCGAGCAACAAGACCTAGCAGTCACTCAAGTGGCCACGCCCTTAATTATGCAGACTTAATAAAACCCAATATAAAGTAAACGGATGAGTTACAAAAAAACTCACCCCTCTCACAGTTGTTATGAAGGGTAATATTAGCTATATGAACCAAAGCCATCTTTTGTTCCAGGCTGTAAACATGTTTTTATCAGCTGTAAAATTGGCCAATTTAGCATTACAGTCAGTGAACATCTGGAGTTCCTGGCGAGTCGATGAATTGTAGTTTCAGTCACTTTCGTATTGGCTTCACGAGGGAGAGCGGGAGATTGCCCATTGGTCTGGCTGAGCCCCTCCCCCGACGAATCATTAGTCTATAACGATCACTGATTGGCTCCTGTATTCGCCATATTGACTGTTACACTTTTCCCCATTCAAAACTATATGAGTGACACGTCTTGTTTATTCCATAGTCTTTGAAATGAATAGTAAAATGTTATGTACTGTCATTGTGGGAAAGACAAAAGAAATTAGGATATTAGAAATTAGTTTATGTGTTGAAAAAAACGTCTCTCCATTAAACATCACTGAAACAAAATATTCAAATAGGGAATAATTTTGTCTCCAACTATACATGCAACATTAATTTGTTTTTACAAACAGCTTAAAAGCCAGGATGTTTGTTTAACCCTTTGTGTGCTTTTTTTAATATTTGATATTTGTGGGTATTTTTAAGTCTTAATTTGGCCATAACTTTTTTAGCAAATGGATTAATTTTTGGTGACAAATCTTATTTTGACACATATTTTGGGAAAATGCTTTGAAAATTATCAAAAACTTAACACTACACTCAAATTGACTACCCTTTTGTTATGTTGGTGGCTGTTTTTACCCTATTGACTTCCATTGTAATGACATTTTTTGATTGCAAAGCCAAGACAGCATATAATCATGCTTTCTTGATTGTTGCTGGTTTTCCCTGTTGGGATGAGGTACAATTTGTTGATCATCAGTTGCAGTGCAAAAAAAAAAAATTAATTTATTTGGAGTATAGTGTTTGTGTGTGTTGGTGCATGCCTGTGTGTGTGTGTCAGTGTAAGAGAGACCTTTGCACACTTATCTTAATATGTCTGAGACAGGGCCGGATTAACCAATGGGCATTATGGGCACAGGCCCAGGGGCCCGTGTGCACTTGGGGCCCCTGCGAGGGGGGGTGGGGGATGCTGATTTTGGAGTGTCTATTTAGGCTAAGTGCAAATAGCGGACCTCGTTGTAATAAGCTAGTTAAGTGCTTCCCGCCAGCGCCGTTTGATCGACAGAGTCAACATAACTAAAGAGTGAGGTAGACAGCAGGTGGGAGTGGCGGAGCTCGTAAAGAGCATGGATATGTGTTTTGAGGCGATCGATCATGAACTCGGTTCGAATCCAGCGACTGATAAACACGTTCTTCTTTTTTTTCCCATTACATATCAGATTGGAAATACATTTATTTTCAATAGAAAGGAAATGTTTTTGTTTAAAAATTTAAATAAAGTATATAAAATATATAAAATGAGTCACAAGGTATTTAATAAGGATAATAATAATAATAAATATTCTATAAACAGTTATTTTCCACCTGGTGTTAAATGTAAGCGACATCTTAATATAATTAATCTGTATTTACAATATTAGTCGCCCTGCTTCACCCATATTCTCCGACCTCATGGAGAGAGAGAGACAGAAAAAGCCCCTGAAGAGGAGAGAGACAGGAGAGAACCGGTATAGTGTGTGATTTCGGATACTTTCAGCTTTATAATCAAGTGCTTTTTGCCTACTCTTCTTCATCACGAGGGAGACAATAGGAATCATTAATCAGTGTGTGTATTATGGAAGACTCTAGTTCATAGAACTGGATTGGAGAGGTGTTACAGTATATCCAAATTATGCATTATAGGTTTGTAGAAGTTATACATTAAAAATACCCTTAAATATAAATTTTAGTACTGCTTCAGTGAACTTGAACAAGTATATTAAAATCCATTAATTTTCACTAGTTATATTAGTATTTTTATCAAAGTGTGCTTTAAATGCTTTTAAAATCAGGTAAATCTTTGTCGACTATAAATATATGAATTATGTCATTTATTTAAAATAATAGGCAAAATATTATAGATTAACTTTATTTAAAAAATATTATATTAATCTTATTTTTTAATTCAACTATAGAGGTGCAGTCTTGTAGGGAGGCCTACAAGACATTGTGCCCAGGGGCCTCTGAATTCTTAATCTGGGCCTGGTCTGAGAAAATCAAAATAAGCCTCTCTGCTCTCAGAACACAGTAAACATAGTAAGTGTATTTATGCACGCACACTATAATCAACTGTTTTACTCCATAGAGCTCCATATAAAAGCCAGAAACTTTTTTGCACAGGCCTATCTAAAGGGTTAATGGTGTCAACTGATGATCAACGGTAAAAATGACAAATTGTAGCTCCTTCCAACAGGGAAAACCACCAACAATCAAGATGTCATGGCTTTGCAATCAAAAAAGTCATTATAATGAAAGTCAACAGGGCAAAAAGAGCCACTACCATAACAAGAGTGTTAATAGTTAATCACTAAGTCTAGCTTGATGTGGCTTGCTATTAATGATGTTGTGGGGATTTCTCTGTCCAGCGTGCTGAGTAATGAGCACGGCCCTGAGGCCTACGAGCTCCACATCTCCGTGAAGGACTACTGCTTCGCCCGAGAGGACCGAATCATCGGCATGACGGTCCTGCAGCTCCGAGAACTGGCCGAAAAGGGCAGTCTGGGCGCCTGCTATCCGCTCATCAGGAGCATCAGCATGGACGAGACCGGCCTGACCATCATGAGAATACTCTCGCAAAGGACCAACGACGAAGTGGCCAAAGAGTTCGTACGTCTCAAAACAGACACGCGGTCGGCCGAGGAAGTGTCGTAAAGAAGAAGAAACACGGAGGAAAAAATAAGCGGAGGGTGCAAGACGGTTGTGTTTGTTTTTGTGCATGTGTGTAAAACATCTGTCGGAATGTTCATTTTAAAAATACAAGTACGTACAAAAAAAAAGTGTTTACCTACCGTATGCTCTCTATCAAATATTATATTCTACAAAGTTACGTTTAAGAGACGTTGAATAAAGTTTTTTTTTTGTATGACGATTAGTCTTTTTGAACAGATATATTGTATTTGTTCAGATAAAGTGCCAAACCTGAGTCGAAAACGAAAAAAGAGAAAAAAAAAACACCATAGATTAAATACAAGCGCGTATGAGTTATTGGTGAAGTTGGTATCTTTCTAAATTTGCTCGATTCTTTTGTCCGGTGTATATCATCCTCTCTTTGAGTGTGTAACGGGTTTTGTTTGTCTTTTCATTCTCCCACTCTCAGAGCAGCTCCTTGGTGTCAAAATGACATCAAAAAAACATGTTAAAATACACGTCAAGTAATGAAAATCGATTAGTTGCCAATTGACAAGCTTGATGTCAAAATAACATCAAACTGACGTCAATAATCAATTACAGGACAATCCTGTAATCAATTATTGACGCGTTTCTTGAAGCCAATATTAGATGTCCATTTGATGTCGTTTTGACATCAAGTTAGTATACATGCATTGTAGGTAGGGCTGGGTGATATGGCAAAAATGCAATCTCCATAATTATTTTCCATATTGAACGATAACGATATATATTTCGATATAAGCTGTTAATGCTTCCAGATTTAAAAGTGTATCCCAACAATGACTGAAGCCACAAAAATTAGAGAATCCATTAAATGGCATAACCAGTGGCGGATTCAGTGATTTTAGGCCCCTGAGCAATTCCAGCAATAGGGCCCAAGTCTTGAAATGCACCCTTTCTACTTTTATTTAATATTTATTTATATTGCTGAATTTTTTTATATCTTCTTTTCAACATTTTAGATTAATGCAATCTCTACATTTTAAACGACTAGTTTTCTTAAAATGAATTTACAACTAAAATTTATATATATCATATAAAATTGACTGCTGGACTGCTCCATCATTGATATTTTATTTTGTAATATTATTATTATTACATAACATTACATTATTATAATAAGATTATATTTGATTGTATATTAAATAATATTTAATTACGTTAAAATTGTATTTGTTTAACTCTCACCATACAAAATATGATAGAAAACGATGTTATATATAGTTTATAGGTATAATTTATACTTCTAGATATTTATTGGGGGATTTCCTGGGGCACTAAGTGGCTGCTTACCTCACTTATTGGTTAAATCCGCCCCTGGGCATAACGTATTTTCAGCCGATAAATTTTCGGTGGCTGAAAATTTGGTACATCTTTAATATCAACACACTTTTAGATTCTTATTGTTGCACATTTCTGCTGTGTGACTGGCTCTTAGATCAATATAGAGTAAAAAAAGTCCAGAGCTTTTATCGCGATTCGATATAATATCGTTTATGGGCCCAGCTCTAATTGTAGGGATACAAAATCCAATGTAAATTTGGAATTGAAGCTTTCAGATGAATAAAACATTTCTTACATTATACTTTTTGTATCGTTACTTTGGTGTTCAATGTGTGGATGTCAAATGGACGTCAAGACTTTGACATCAAACCAATATGCATTATTGACGTGTTTTTTGATGTGGTTTTGACATCAAGGTGCCCGCTGGGCTGTTTGTTTTTTTTTGCGTTATTTATTTTCCTCACACACAGCACTGGTGGTGCATGTCTTGTTTTCTTGGTGATGTCTCTCCCGTGCGTTCGCAGTGACTGTGGGCATCGACTCGGACCCTCTCCCCTCCAACGTTTTGTATTTTGAGCCGACTTTAAAAAGAGACCATTTTTTAAAATGGCGATGACTGCTACGAATCTCTTCATAAGTGTTTGTAATTTTATAGTCGTTGACAACAATGAAAAACCACCTTGATGCTGGTCCGGGTGGGACATTTTGTTTTTTGTTTTCTGTTTGTTTCGTATGTTTAGTTTATTTATGTTTCCTTTATTGTTTTTTAAACCATAGGCTTTCGGCCTTTCTGAATTATCACTGTGAACATGGGCTCTGAAAGGCAAGCTTACATCACATTTGTTGACGGTTTGATATCATCTTTTTATTAATTTTTTTACGTTGATTCTAAAAAATAAAAAAAGGAGTGAGAAAAACTGCCAAAGTTATATGAAAATGTTCATACAAAAGCAATCCACGATGTGTATGAAAATCAGTATATACTATGTACACATGCTACAGACTGTACATTATGTTTTTAGTATTGCTGAATCATATCTGATTGTCGATGGGCCGGTTCAGAGTTTATTTGGGGATGATTTCTGTGAAGTTGTATTATCTGGTATGAACGTGGTAAATGTTGCTTCACAGAAGAGTCATATCGATCGCCGTCATCTCATTTATTTTTGTTTACAGAGGAAAAAGTTTAACATTTGGTATTTATGCAACATTCCTATGTATTGCACTGATGGCAAATTGTATGTCATGTAAATATATTTAGTGAGAAATTGTAAACAAGGTCTCGTTGTTTTGCATTTCAGTTTACATTGAACATTCATTGAACACACATGTCCAGGTTACCCTAAATTTAACACAAGGAACTGTATTATATTATTTCTGTCATGTTATTGAAATATATTAGGGCTGCACAATGTATCGTTTCAGCATCGATATCGCAATGCACCCATTCGCAATAGTCACATTGCGAGATATTCAATGTTGAACCTGAATTATAGTTATCCAGGAGCTACAGAATTATATTTAATTATTGTATTTATACAGAATTGAGAAGATTTTTCTTAGAATCTTTGTCTTGTTTCTAGCCCAAATATCTATTTTCAAAGTGAAAACAAGACTATTTTACTTTCCCCACAGATAGTTTAGCTAGTTTTAAGGAAAAACTTGAAAACAAAATATTTTTACTAGATATTTGGACTAGAAACGAGACAAAGCAAAGTAAGAAAATATATATTTTTTTCATTGTGATTATTCACTTGTTCTCCCCGTGTTGGCATGGGATTTCTCCGGGTGCTCCGGTTACCCCCACAAGTCCAAAGACACGCGCTATAGGGGAATTGGGTAAGCTAAATTGTTTGTAGTGAATGAGTGTGTATGGGTGTTTCCCAGTGATGGGTTGCAGCTGGAAGATCATCCGCTGCATAAAACATATGCTGGATAAGTTGGAGGTTCATTCCACTGTGGCGACCCCTAATTAATAAAGGGACTAAGTCGAAAAGAAATGAATGATTATTTAATTTCTGTACCTGAACACTGTTACGACTCCCCAGAAAACCATCAAATAGTGCTATTCAAACTTAAGAAAATATCCCATACCTCAATATTTATTGCAGATATTTATATCGCAATAGCAGATCGTGCAGCCCTACTATATATCTTCCAACCAAAACCATAGTAGTTTAACCCACATGATGCATAGCTTGTTTTAAATTAAGAAAATATTTAAATTGTATTTTTTAACAAACAATATTGGAATATCACAATATCACTTTGAAAAGTTTTCAAACAAAAGCAATTATTTTATGTTCACTTTCAGATGTTTTCATGTTGCATCTTTAACAACAAAATGTTACCCAAAAATGTGCCAGGTATAGGGAAATGCCAGGTATATTTACTATGTTATAGTAAATATTAGGGTTGTGCAATTAATCGAAATCGAACCGCAATCACGATTTGAAATGTTGCGATTAGCTAATCGCAGAAGGCTGCGATATGAAATATCTATGTATTATATAATTTGCCCCGCCCAGAGCAAATGCGTGACTGCCATCTGTGTGTGATAGTCTTTGGTGTGTGTGATAGTCTTCGATCACACCGAACACGCTTTTACGTTCCAAAAATGCAAGGCACACCACACTGCCTTTTTTGCTGACAAGAATAAAAGAATTTTATGCGCTTCAAAAGTCTACGTAGTTGTCTTGACAACACAAACACTGCAGTCACCTGAACGAAAACCCCGTCTCTGCTTTTATTTGATTGGAGAATGAAACAGAAGCGACTGACATAACGCGATTTTTCTGCTTAAAGTTGACTTTTTTTTTTCTGCAAGCACACAGTGTAAAAAGCACTTTCAGTGTCAACGGCCCCTTACTATTTATTTGAGTGAGCACACTTTCCTTCTGGCCAATCAGAATTAACCAACCAAGTTATGCGGAACGCCTACAATAAAAAATAAAAAAACAAACAGGAAAGCGCGGCTGAGTGGGACGGCATTAATAGACAAATTAATATTAAAGAAACCTGTAAACCTTTTTTTTCAAAGTTACAGACACCGAAAAAAAAACAGGTAATTTGTAAGAATTGTTGTCGCAGCACAAGGAAATACAACAACCAGCACCTAAAAAAGCACCACAGGTGGCTATATGAGGAGTGTCTTGCTAAAAAGTCAACAATATTGCCAGTGACACTCAATCTAGTAGCAAGCAAGAGCAAAGTACAATTTGTTAGTTTGCTGATTGTTCTGTATTTTAATAATTATAATTATTTGTTTATATAATGGCGACGCAGTAGGTAGGTCTGTCCAGGGGCGATTTTAGGATTTTCATTTTAGGGGGGCTCAGCTCCTTATGAAAAAAAATTTATAATAAATTTAAATAAAATAAATAAATAATAATTAAAAAATAAATAAAATTATTATATATATATATATATATATATAATATATATATATATATATATATATATATATATATATATATATATATATATATATATATATAATAAGTAATAATTTAATAGTCATACAACTAAAAATGTTTGGCTAATATGGTTGTACGCTAAACTAGCAGTATTCCACTGTATAGACGTGCATAGTCACTTGAGTTCTGAATGAGCCAAATAGGCCCAACAAACTTGATTACTGTAGTAAAAGCCACTTTATACGTTGAAGTACAATTTTTGTTGCCATGTATTTAATAAATAAAACAGCCACTTTTCTAATTTAAATGGCATATATATATATATATATATATATATAAAATATATACATAATTCACATATTTCACGAACTGAATCATAATATTAAAATAGGTAATATTTTTAATACAAGACAACACATGATGTTTCTATCTCTGGCAGTGACTCTGACAGTTAAAATGAGTACATTCACTAAGTGATTCTGTCACTGTGTTTAAACCTTTCTGTGCATGACTGTGGTATAAATAATGCCACATGCACTGAAATGTGTTTTATAATGGTAGTTCATTTTGAAATAAAAATAGTAAAATGTTCGTTAAGAGTTACATTTTCGCTGGAGGAAACAGCTGATTATGAGGTGAGCACTGAGGAAACAGTAGATTGAAAAAAACGATTGCTCCTATATGACATTGGGGTAAAAGTGATACAAGTGTATCCATAGCAAATAACGGCAGATTTTATAACAATTTATTGATAAGCAAACACCTTGTTCTCTCACTCTGCACAGCTGTGGCTTGCTGATCAAATGAAAAACGAAATTGGGGAGGAGCAGAATTCTGCCGCCGTCTTCATATCAAATTTAAAGGGGACAGAGACCATAATTTGGTCTACAGTTTATGAGCTAATCGGAAAAGTTTTAGGGGGGCTGAGTAGAAATATACAGGCCCCCTAAAATAGGCCTAGCAACGCCCATGGTGCTGTCGCCTCACAGCAAGAAGGTCGCTGGTTCAAGCCTCGGCTGGGTCAGTTGGCATTTCTGTGTGGAGTTTGCATGTTCTCCCTGCGTTCACGTGGGTTTCCTCCAGGTGCTCCGGTTTCCCCCACAGTCCAAAGACATGCGGTACAGGTGAATTGGGTAGGCTAAATTGTCTATAGTGTATGAGTGTGTATGGATATTTCCCAGAGATGAAAAGGGCATCAGCTGCATAAAACATGTGCTAGATAAGTTGGCGGTTCATTCCGCTGTGGCGACCCCTGAATAATAAAGGGACTAAGCCGAAAAGAAAATTAATGAATGAATGTTTTTAAAAATAAGCTACATTATCTCCCTAATTTGAGTTCAACTTGTTTACAGAAAGGTAAAGTCATTTTATTTGTGTTTACTGCTTGCTCTAGAGAAAAATGAGTGTTTAATTTCAGAATATTTAAAAACAAATTTAAATAAATGTTTAACTTAATATCTCTTCAGTTCCTTTTTTTAACTAACACTCACTTCATTTTCACTCACTCACTAAATCGCAATATCTGTCAAAACAAATCACAATTAGCTATTTTCCCCAAATCGCACAGCCCTAGTAAATATGCTAAATATAAATATGGTAAATATGATGGTTTTACGAATGTATTTTTGAGACCTAATGGGGTACACGTATATAAAATGCAACAAACAATAAAAATAAAACATTAGAAAATAAGTAACAATATTAATAAACAAAGAAATACGTTTTGAGAGTCTCTAAATATCTTTTAGAGAGTAAAACTATGTGCTAAGTTAATAATAAGCATTTAGAGGTGGGCACAAATGTATTATAAGGTCTAAAGTCTTTAAACTGTAATAAAAAAAGACTGTAGTAACCTAAATGTACATAGTACCCACAATATATAAAGTGGAGGATGTGACCATTAGGCTATATCACTTTATTTACCTCATGTCCAGTTGTCTATGTTCAGTAGTTTTGGTGTGATTCTTCAGCTTTTTGCCATAAGAGTTCCACTTTTACATCAGAATTATGAAGATGACATTATCTGTTGGTCCCAAAACAACACTCTCGTCACAGTGAGTAAAAAAAAAGTTTTGAAGTTTTGAAGAGGCGGCATCAGTTCTTTAGAAATGCTGACGAAAAGATATAAGCTGTTTTTGCGCGCTAAAAAACCGGACACGTGACTTCTTCGCGGCATTTGTTTGGCTTGTGGTGAAGACGCTAGTCGCTCGCTAGCAGACAACAGGAAGAAAAATAACGCCCTCTACGTGTATATTCACAACAACCCATGTCCCAAAACAGACGGTAAGGCAGCAGATATCATTATTTTCGCTCTTGACTTATTATGTGGACTTTGAACGATCGCCGCCATATTGGAAAGGTCAAATTGACAGATGTGATACATTTGCTTTCTCATAAGCATCAATTCGCCTTAATGCTGGTTATACGGAGTAAATTGGTTAAACGCTCTTGTCAATGACATTGTTTATGAGAGTAAATCGTGACTGAAGTATTACAGTTTATATATTTTATTATTGTTTATTTATTTATAAGCAGTCATACTGTTTCTTTGTGAAAAATAACCATGGTTAATTACAAATAAAACAAAGTTTGATCGTTTTTTGTATAGTTAAACATTGAAAACCACAAATCAACAATGGTATTAGTATAAGCAATGGTTTTATTGATATGTGTCAAAAAACATGGTTAATTTTTTGTAAGGGCTTCACAATACACCAACAAAATCAAAAGTATGTTTATCATTTTTTTGTCAATATTGTATTTAATATTAATATCATAAACAAATGAAATGTTTACCTTTCCAAGACGGTGACGTTGATTTGAATAATACGGCACGCCATGATTTTGCCAACTATGATGCGATCCTGGATTAACATCTATGTTTATCCTGGAACAATCCATACTTATTCCCTACCCCTAAACCTAACCATTACTGTAAAATATTCCTAAAATCAGAGGGGAATGATAGTTGAATAACAATCCTGTAGAAAATAGGTTCTCAAACTTGTCAGCCCGCAACCCCCAAAATAGCAATGCCAGTGACTCGCGACCCCTACATTCCTCGTAAGTGGTTATAAACTTACAAATGTTGCACACACAATAGGCGTATATAGGCATATTAACAACACAAAAAAGTGCAACAGTCTAACAACCATAGGCTATAATAATTTATATAGCAATTTATTCAATATTAACCTCAGCTAAAGAGACTGGTGAGCACAATGTTTTCAGCAGAAGTCTATTATTGGTGTAATTTTGGAGACCATCGACATGATCATCCTCAATGTTCAGTAGTGGCCTGTATTTATTTGTAATGTATTTTATTGGCATAAAGGTGTAAGAAAGTTTAACCTGGTGCTATAAAAGCCGCTGGAGCTGGCGCTATTGCTTTGTTGTTAATCTAACGTAGACACACCAATCCTATGAAAAAAATAATTGAAAGGCTTATGGCTTTTTATTTGCATGTTGTTGTTTTTTACTAATAAAAACTATGGTTATGGATAAAATATGGCAATTCTGATAGTTTAATAAAATTTATTTGACTTTTGAAATTCACCAAGCGACCCCCTGTCATTGTCCTACGACCCCCCAGGTGGTCCCGACTAGGGATGCAACGATTACCCGGTTTCACTATTAACCGCACTTTAATTCGTCACGGTTAATTAATCGTAAAAGTTTCTCAACACTGTGTTTCTGCACAGAACAAAACTGCAGCAACTCAGCAAAGTTTTGCCAACTGTGTGCTAGTTTTTATACCGAGACTAATAACCACGCACATTGGATTAACTATGACTGAGGCTATTAACTAAGGCAAGCTCATGCAAGTTCATTATTTTCAATGGAGGGATGCGCACGTGACGCAACGCGCTCACGCTTTTCAGGCGCATTAGTGACCGCGGGAACTGCAAACAGCTGAAGTTTGAGGAAGAAGCAATGAAAAGTACACAGGTTTGCAAACCCACTTAAAGTTACAAATAATGGTTCCGATAAAAGCGATCATGATGTGGTGAATGTTGATCTGCCAGCCGAGATCAACCGAGTGTTTTCAGAGAGAGTGCTGATAGACTGGAGAGTGGATCAGCTGTTTAATGGCCCGAATCTCGATGTGTTGCATTCACTGCGTGTTCAGCGCAAATGGATGCTATATGTGAAATCTAACTGTGTATAGATCTTTGCCAAAGAAGCTCGACTTTACTAAGTTTAAATTGAAACTTCGGCTCTTGACAAAGAACAGTATTGCACAGGTGGTCATCGCGAGAATCCTGCTCTGCCCCGCTCATATATTGGGTCGGCTTGCTTTATTTCACAAACACAGAGAAATGTAAATCAGCACATAACCAGACTGAGCATTTAAAATGACACAAACCCAAACCAAAACCTTTAAAGAGTGGTAGAAGTGAGACTTTTCTTCCTTTCTTTTGTCTGTTCTTTCTGGTTATTATATTGACATGCGTATAAAAACAATAGTGCAAAATAAATATTTCTTACCGCAATGCTTCATTTTTGTTTGATGCAAACCATAGATCTATTTGTCATAATGTAACAGTTGGACTTTTTATAGCAGATAACTCACATTTAAGCACATTCAAGGCAGCATGATAATGTAATTCGTTGTTAGTATTATTATCATCATCGTCATCATTAATATTTGATCCTTATTAGACATTAATTTTGGAATTATTGCACAAATATCAATAAGTCAAAACAGAATTAGTTAGTTGTTTCTGGTTTTTGTTAGTCCTGATTGTTGTTGTTTTCAAATACAATAAATCCGTTAATATACAATTTGCAGTGGTGCTCATTCATTTTTGGTGGCTGCTCCGGTGCTCCTAAAATTTTTGAAGTTGGGAGCAACGATGCTACCAAGTAAAAAAGTTAATTTCAAGCCCTGCATTAGACAAATACTATTTTTTTATTATGTATTCATTGTTCTGTCATTTATTTACAGTGTAAAAATTATGTATGTTTAAATTAGCACAAAGAGAGAAATGGACTATTGTTTGTTTTTAATATTATTTTGTGCTGTATTTGGTTACTGAGCAGCAATAAATAACACTTTAAAATATAAGGAGTTTTCATATGATTTACTAAACTAGTAGTGTTTAGAAATGAATAAATGCATAATAATCGTGGTAACCGTGAAACCGCGATTATTTCTCAGACTATTATCATACAACCAAAATCTATAATCGTTGCATCCCTAGTCCGGACCCCCACTTTGAGACCACTGCTGTAGAAGTGCATAAACCTAACCCTAAGCCTAAACTTAACATAAATTGTAAACATATCCCTTAATTCTGATTGGCTGATTGGAATGTTGTTCCAGGATCAACATAGATGTTAATCCAGGAACATGTCCTACCTGGTGAAATCAGGTTGACGAATAATATGAGTGGAATATAGCATCCAGCTTCAGTGGATTTGCAACTTGAAATCCAGTGTTCTGAGTTCATATTACAGTAAGATAAATGATTTATCATTTGAGCACCACCATTATTGGCAAACAAGTAAGTATTGATTTTTTTTTTTTTTCTGATTTGAAAGGTTTTCCAGAAAAAAGCATCCAATCCTCCAAAAACTCAAGTGTCTTCAGTTTTCTGTTATTATTTTGAGCAAAAGGTTAAACAATAATGACTTTTTCCCAGCCCTCTTTTCTCATGTTTACCAAGTGTGTCAATAAAAGCATTATATGTGTAAAATATGTGCTTCACAAAATGTTTTTACATGTATATTTTGTAAATAAATGTAATAATAAACATTTCTTTGACATCTAAAACCACTTACCTAAATTATATAATATAAATAAATAAATATATTAATAAAAATAAAATACAGGTCAAATATCTATCAAAAGTTATTCTAGTTAATAAGTTATTAGTTTAAAGCTTTATTAATCCTCTTGGGGTAATTCATTCTGACATGGCTTTGAATATAACACAAATGACAAACTTAACACAATAAAAATAATAATAACACTTAACATCAATTACAAAAATGAAAACAATAATATAAAATAATAAAAATACATATCATTCCGGGCGTCACGGTGGTGCACTGGGTAGCACGTTCACCTCACAGCAAGAAGATCGCTGGTTCGAGGCCCGGCTGGGTCAGTTGGCAGTTTGCATGTTCTCCCTGTGTTGGCGTGGGTTTCTTCCGTGTGCTCCAGGTTCCCAACACAAGTCCAAACACAAACGCTATAGATGAATTGAATAAGCTAAATTGACCGTAGTGTATGTGTGTAAAAGAGCGTGTATGGGTGTTTCCCAGTGTTGGATTGCAGCTGGAAGGGCATTCGCTGTGTTAAAACATATGCTGGATAAATTGGCGGTTCATTCCGCTGTGGTGACCCCTGATTAATAAAGGGAATAAGCCGAAAAGAAAATAAATGAATGAATGAAGTTAGCGGTTCATTACGCTTTGGTGACTCCTGATTAATAAAGGGACTAAGCCTAAAAGAAAATGAATGAATGAATGAATTGATCATTCCTTATTGACACTCAGTATATTTTACCATATTTTTACCAACTGTATCATTGAGAAAAACTGTTGTGTGTTTCTCCAATGTGTATCTGAGAGCTTTATGAATTATTGACTCGGTTCACCATATTCACAGCCACTGGTCTGCAGCATCGGAGGCAGTTGCCATGGAAACGCTGTATCTGCGGGTGATGCTCCTCATGTTTTTGGTCATGAAAGCTGACATCTGAAAAAACGGTAATTAGCAAACCAGCAATCAGCCAATATTTACTCCGGCTGGTCGATCTCTTAGTGCCGGCTCAAAGGGAAAAGAGGGTTTTGGGTAAAGTCAAAGGTGTTTTTGCTTGCGTTTATACGCAGCTGAACATCAGATCGCTTTGTTGTTTGGCTTTGCAGACTCTCAGTTTTCACCTCTGAACTCAACAGCTCAGTTGGCATTTCTGTATGCAGTTTGCATTTTTTTCCACATGTCTCTCAGGTTTCTAAATAGGCCGTAGTGTATGAGTGTGTATGGGTGTTTCCCAGTACTGGGTTGCAGCTGGAAGGGCATATGCTGCGTAAAACATATGGCGTAATAGTTGGCGGTTCATTCCGCTGTGATGACCCCTGATAAATAAAAGGACTAAGCCAAAGGAAAATGAATGAATGAATGAATGAATAAATGGATTTATTTAGTTTGAAATATTTTTAAAAGATAATTTTGTTTTCCGCAACGTTTTTATTTTAATTCCTTTTTTTTTTTAATGTTTGTTGTTTTTTGCTGATTTTATATATTATTTTTGAATGGTTCGTTTTAGTTAATTTGTGCATTTTGTAGTTTTATTTTTTAGTAATATTAACTTAAGTTGTCATTTTTGGTACATTGTTTGTAATTTTTAGGGTATCTGTGAAATAGTATTTATTATAATATCCATATAGTTTTAGAACTTTTTATTTCAGTTTTATTTATTTTGTGTTATAGTTTTAATTCATCAAGCAGTTCTCATTTTAATATTTAGAGTTTTAATTTAAAGACAATGTTTTAGTAATTTAGTTTTTTTTTGTTTTTTTTTTTTAACTTTAGTTTTTATTTATTTTGCGTACTATTGACCTTATTCTTCAATGCGGAAGTGCGCTCGTTTTTGCAATTGTTTTAGAACTTCCGATTCAGTTGCCTATGGGAGAAATGACTAGGAATAATAAACAGCTGAAAACGGTCAAACTACTCGCTCTACAAACAAGTGTTTGCATGATTATACAGACAAAATAGAATAATATAATGGAAAAACCTCAGTTTGCAACATCAAGCAGCAGAACGGGCTGTTTTTAACATCTAAAAATGAATGGAAGTGAATGAGACCGGAAGTCTCGAGCCAAAATGACTCAAATGGCTGCGCCCGCTCGTACGCGGAGAATAAGGTGAATAGTTTTAATTAATCATATAAATGACTTTTTATTTTAATATTTTTCTTTTTAATTCAATTTTAAAGACAATGTTTAAGTATTTTTATGTCATTTTTAATAACATTTTATAGAGTACTGTAGTGTTTCATAAATATATACATTCATTAGTTTTTCTTCGGCTTAGTCCTTTTAATTTATCAGGGGTCGCCACAGCGGAATGAACTGCCCACTTATTCAGCATATGTTTTACAAAGCTGCAACTCAGTACTGGGAAACATCCATACACACTCTTTCAAACTCATACACTACAGCCAATTTTATTTATTCAATTCACCTATAACACTTGTGTTTGGACTGTGGGGGAAACCGGAGCACCCGGAGAAAACCCACGACAACACGGGGAGAACATGCCAACTCCACATAGAAATGCCAACTGACCCAGCTGGGACTCGAATCAACGACCTTCTTGCTGTGAAGTGACAGTGCTAAATAAAAAAAAAAATTCAGCTTTCTCGCATGAGATTAAATTAAAATTAAGAAAATTACATCAATTTTGGGTTGTTTTTATTTTTTTATATTAATTCATTCCTCTGGTTTCCCCCACAGTCCAAACATATGCGCTATGGGTGAATTGAATAAACTAAATTGGCTGTAGTGTATGAGTGTGTGTGAGGATGAGAGAATGTATGGGTGTTTCCCAGTACTAGGTTGCAGCTGGAAGGACATCCACTGTG
>LR812536.1:4796292-4831292 GCA_903798195.1 Danio kyathit | reverse complement strand
TGTTGGTTTTGAAGGTCCTGTATTAGTCATGGATCTGATTCCCAGAAAGCCTGAACTAATAAAATGCTCACCATGAATACAATGCAAGTCATCTGCCAAATGCTCAAATGTAAATGCGCATGAAATACAGTTGTTTCTCTGTAATATCCTGTTTTTACCATTATGCAGATATAGTGAGCACAGATCTGTTGATGTTTTCAGAGATCATGAAGGTGTGAAAGACGTGATGGTGAAGCTCCACAGGTTCCCGATCAATCATGAATGATCCGCCCATCCGTTCGTCCTCCCATCCTCCTGCTGCATCTCAATCATTTCACAAATATGAAGATCAACTCCTCAATGCGGTCTAATGAAGGACATGTCCACCTTCAGTCCCTCCTTCAAGGATTCGTTTGATCGCTGAAACTTCAGAGGTTTGATGCTGCACCACGTTACAGATTCACATCTTATTAGCGCTGTTTGATAAAGAGAGAATTAAAGGGATAGTTCATCCAAATATGAAAATTCAGTCGTTTGCTCACACTTGTTTAAAACCAAAAAATCACTAGATTTAGTAATGATGTTTTGCTAGGGGTCAGATACAGTCAAACTGCTCCATTATTCATTCATTCATTTTCTTTTCGGCTTAATCCCTTTATTAATCTGGGGTCGCCACAGCGAAATGAACCGCCAACTATTCCAGCATATGTTTTATGCAGCGGATGCCCTTCTAGCCGCAACCCAGTAATGGGAAACACCCACACACCCTTGCATTTACACACACACTCATACACTATGGTCAATTTAGTTCATCCAATTTACCTACTGTTGGGAAAACCGAAGCTAACATTAACTAATACAACGTTATTGTAAAGTGTTCCCCTTCGGGAGGGGAACTTCAATGCTATGTGGAAAAACTTCCACTATGGGGATTTCGTCAGAATCCAATCATCTGAAAGAGTATAAAAACGGGCCAATGAAATGCCAATGAGTTGGCAGCGTCAGCGTGCACAGCTGTCTTGAATGACAATCAGTGTGGCATAAAAGGCTAGCATGTGCTCAGCAACGCTATCCTTTTCGCTTTCAGAGCCTTTCACAAGTTTCTGAGAGAGTTGCTGAGGGTTCTCCAACCTGTCTACACAGAGAGTGAGATTGAGAGCTGTTCTCCCGGTCCAGAGTGCGTTTACGCTGCGGCAGACGGTCGAGCTGGGTCTTCTCTCCCTTGCCTGGCGTCCTTTGGGTCCGGTCCTCAAACTGAGCGGTTTGTATAGGAAGCAAGCTTCCCTAAAAGAGCAACACGGTCGTGCAGTGCGTCTTTTTAAAGATGTCGCTCCGACCGTGCGTTTCTGGATGTGGTGGTTCCCTGTCCTCGGATGATGGGCACGAGCACTGCGTGGCATGTCTGGGGGTCCAGCATGTCAATGCGGTGCTCGCGGGCAGTGCATGCCGTCATTGCGACGTCATGTCTGTTGCGCAGCTAAGATCGCGGCTCGCTCTTCTAAAAGGGCGACCCACCCCAGTTGTCCCCCGCTCTGCGGTTGGCACTCGGGCAGATCTGAGGGTTACGGTGGGAGCTAATCCGCCGCCTTCGGGCTCGCGGACCTCTCATTCCTCAGCGCGCTCCATCCAAGCTTCGAGTGAAGGAAGCGGTCCATCTTCACGGATGGTCGCCCTTTCACTCGATGACACCGAGGACCAGATGTCCATCAATGCATCGGAGGGTGGGCTATCATTATCCGACGAGGATCCGAACCCGCTCCCTCCCTCCGGGGTTGTGAGCGTGGCTTCGGATCCAGAAGCGGATATGCTGGCCGTGCTTTCCCGGGCTGCTTCGGCCGTGGGTTTGGAGATGGTTTATCCCCCAGCCCCGCGGCCGGACCGACTAGATGGGTGCTACGTGGAGGACAAAAAGGCGAAGCCTTCTAAGCCTCCCGTCCCCTTCTTCCCGGAAGTGCACAGTAGGCTCACGCAGTCTTGGAGGGCACCTTTCTCTGCCCGATCTGCGTGCGCCTCCGCCCTCACCACCCTGGATGGTGGAGCAGCCAGGGGGTACGAGGCGATTCCCCAGATTGAGCGCGCCATTGCGGTCAACCTATGTCCGCGTGGCGCCTCTTCCTGGAGGGGTCAGCCCCGTCTCCCGTCCAAGGCTTGTAGGTTATCTGCCTCCCTCGGAGCCAGAGCCTACAAAGCCGCGGGCCAGGCTGCTTCCGCCTTGCATGCCATGGCCACCTACCAGCGCTACCAAGCGCAGGCGCTGGCCCAGCTGCACGAGGGTGGTTCCGACCCAGGCCTGCTCCATGAGCTCCGCACCGCAACCGACTATGCTCTGCGTACCACCAAGTCGGCTGCGTGTGCCCTGGGAAGGTCGATGGCCACACTAGTGGTCCAGGAACGCCACCTCTGGCTAAACCTGGCAGATATGCGCGATGTTGACAAAGTCCGCTTTCTTGACTCGCCCATATCCCAGGCTGGCCTGTTCGGCGACACCGTCGGTGAATTCACCCAGGAGTTCACGGCGGTGAAGGAGCAGTCGGATGCGATGGGCAAAGTCATCTATCGGCGGGACCGTAAGACCGCTCCCCCCGCCGTACCATCCACCTCCGCTGCTCCTCGCCGAGGGCGCCCGCCTGCGGCCACAAGACCTGCTCTCGCGCCCCCGCCTGCGCCTCCGGCCAAGCGGCAGCGCCGAGCATCCCGCAGGCAGCCAGCGCCCCCGCCCCAGGGCGCCGCTAAGTCCGGTAAACGGACCGCGAAGCGTCCCTGAGACGGGCCATCCGGAGAGGAGGGAACTTGCTCTTTCCCCGGCGGAGGGCCGGGCCCCACAAATAACACCAACGGCGTTTTTCAACGCCACGCAAATTCCAAAGAAAGAGCATTTTTCCACCTCCCCGGATGTGACTGCCCGAACACTGCCAGCTTGGGACGCTATGCCTTCCAGCTCGCAGGATCGGTGCGTTTCGCCAGTGGCTCACGGAGCGCAAGAGAACGGTCTCCTTTCTCTTCCCCTCCTGACCACCCCTCCGGAGTATGGGTGCGAGACGAGAGTGAATCTCTCGCCTCCTGCTCTCCCGCGGGACCCCAGTGCTTCCCGGTTGAGCCCACCCACTCCGTGCTGCCCCACCGTTGGTACGTCAGCGATCGTGCGGATGAAGCCGCTAGCGATGGCTCTGCCTGCCTGGTTAGCGCGGGCCAGCCCATCGCGGTGGCTCATCCGCGCGATCAGACTCGGCTACGCGATTCAGTTCGCGAAACGGCCTCCCAGGTACACGGGTGTGTATTTCACCAGGGTCAGCCCTGTGTCCGCCCCTGTCTTGCGAGAGGAGATTGCTGTCCTCCTGGCGAAGGATGCAATCGAGCCGGTCCCTCCAGCCGAGATGGAGCGCGGGTTCTACAGCCCGTACTTCATCGTACCCAAAAAGAGCGGTGGGCAACGACCAATCCTAGACCTGCGCGTTTTGAACCGTTGTCTTCACAAGCTGCGGTTCAGAATGCTCACGCAGAAACGCATCATCCGATGTGTTCGTCCTCAGGATTGGTTTGCAGCAATAGACCTGAAGGACGCGTATTTCCATGTTTCCATACTTCCACGCCACCGGCAGTTTCTGCGGTTTGCGTTCGAAGGCCGAGCATGGCAGTACAAAGTCCTCCCCTTCGGGCTCTCTCTGTCTCCGCGAGTTTTCACCAAGCTCGCGGAGGGTGCCTTAGCGCCCCTTCGACTCGCAGGCATACGCATACTCAATTATCTCGACGACTGGCTGATTTTAGCCAGCTCGCGGGATCAATTGATTACGCACAGAGACAAGGTGCTCCGGCACCTCGACCTGTTGGGGTTTCAGGTCAACCGAGAAAAGAGCAAACTCGCACCCGTGCAGAGGATCTCTTTTCTCGGGTTGGAGCTGGACTCGGTCACCATGACGGCGCGCCTCTCACGAGAGCGCGCCGGGCTGATGCTGAACTGTCTGAGGGAGTTCGACAGAAAAAAGGTGGTCCCCCTGAAATTGTTTCAGAGGCTCCTGGGGCATATGGCATCCGCAGCTGCGGCCACGCCGCTCGGATTGCTCCATATGAGACCACTGCAGCATTGGCTTCACGATCGAGTCCCCAGACGCGCATGGCACGCGGGCACACACCGAGTGACTGTCACTGCGCTGTGTCGCCGCACCCTCAACCGCTGGAGGGACCCCTCCTTCCTACGGGCCGGAGTGCCCCTGGGACAGGCGTCCAGGCATGTCGTCGTCTCGACGGATGCTTCCAGTACGGGTTGGGGGGCCGTGTGTTGCGGGCATGCGGCTGCGGACCTATGGAAGGGAACCCAGCTGCATTGGCATATCAATTGCCTAGAGCTGTTGGCAGTGTTGCTCGCCCTGCGCCGTTTTTTACCGGTGCTCAGAGGGCAACACGTACTGGTCAGGACGGACAGTACGGCGACGGTGGCGTATATCAACCGCATGGGGGGTATACGCTCCCGCCGCATGTCTCAGCTCGCTCGCCGTCTGCTCCTCTGGAGTCATACGCGGCTCAAATCGCTGCGCGCCATTCACATCCCAGGCGAGCTCAACCGTGCAGCCGACGGGCTCTCACGGCAGCTTCTAGTCTCGGGAGAATGGAGACTCCACCCCGAGGCTGTCCAGCTGATATGGGCGCACTTCGGGGAAGCCCAGGTCGACCTGTTTGCTTCCCCCGAGAACGCTCATTGCCAGTGGTTTTTTTCCCTGACCGAGGGCTCCCTCGGCACGGATGCACTGGCCCACAGCTGGCCTCAGGGCATGCGCAAATATGCGTTCCCCCCAGTGAGCCTACTCGCGCAGTTACTGTGCAAGGTCAGGGAGGACGAGGAGCAGGTCTTGCTAGTTGCGCCTCTCTGGCCCAACCGGACCTGGATTTCAGAACTCTCCCTCCTCGCGATAGCCCCCCCCTGGCAGATCCCGTTGAGAGAGGACCTCCTCTCTCAGGGACAGGGCACCATCTGGCACCCTCGTCCAGATCTGTGGAACCTCCACGTGTGGTCCATAGACGCGAGGAAGACTTAGGTAACCTACCGGTGGCGGTGGTTAATACCATCACTCAGGCTAGAGCACCCTCTACGAGGCATGCCTACGCCCTGAAGTGGAGTCTATTCACTGAATGGTGTTCTTCTCGCCGAGAAGACCCCCGATCTTGCCAGATCAGTGTTGTGCTTTCTTTCCTTCAGGATAGGTTGGAGCGGAGGCTGTCGCCCTCCACACTGAAGGTTTACGTGGCCGCTATCTCCGCTCATCATGACGCGGTGGACGGCGGCACCGTGGGTAAGCATAACCTCGTCATCCGGTTCCTCAGAGGTGCGAGGCGAATATTCCCCCCCCCGCCCCCCTCTTATGCCCTCTTGGGATCTCACTGTAGTGCTCACGAGCCTACGGGGAGATCCCTTCGAACCACTCGACTCAGTATCCTTGAGATTTCTGTCCCTGAAGACAGCTCTGCTGGTCGCGTTGGCTTCGATTAAGAGGGTAGGGGATCTGGAGGCATTTTCGGTCAGTGACTCGTGCCTGGAATTCGGGCCGGCCTACTCTCACGTTGTCCTGAGACCCCGGCCTGGATATGTGCCCAAGGTTCCTACCACACCGTTTAAGGACCAGGTAGTGAGCCTGCAAGCGCTGCCCCCGGAGGAGGCAGACCCAGCCCTTTCATTGCTGTGTCCTGTCCGCGCTTTGCGGACTTATGTGGACCGTACTCAGAGTTTTAGATCCTCTGAGCAGCTCTTTGTCTGTTATGGTGGTCGGCAGAAGGGAAGTGCCGTATCTAAACAGAGGTTGGCCCACTGGATAGTGGATGCCATCTCCCTCGCTTACCTGAGCCAGGGCGAGCCGTGTCCCCCAGGAGTTAGAGCACACTCCACTCGGAGCGTTGCCTCCTCTTGGGCGTTAGCACGCGGCGCCTCTCTTACAGACATCTGTAGAGCTGCGGGCTGGGCGACACCTAATACATTTGCTAGATTTTACAATCTTCGAGTGGAGCCGGTCTCCTCAAGGGTGTTGGGAAACCCCGAGTCATGAGGAAAATCGGTAGGTGTTGTAAACGTTTGCTGCGCCTCTCTCTCTAACACAGAGATCCGTGCGCCTTTTTTACTTGCCAGTCGAGTTCCCCGCTTGGCGAACCCTGCAGAGTTCCTCCGAGGCCCCCACCACCTGACTCAGCGGAGGAGTCAGGCGATGGCCCGTTACGTTGTAGGTATGCCCGCTGGTCATCCCGCGTTCTGGGTATAGGTGCCTGCTATGTGTGATCCCCGCTGGCGATCCCATATGCTCACTCAGCCACGATGTAGTTCCCCCCTCCGGGGCGGACTCGTGTCTTCCCTCCCCGCTAACCATCTTCATATGTGCACTCCCCCTTCTCAGGGCTAGTCCATATACAACTTGCCACCAGGTCTCCCCTCTCCGGGCAGCAGGTGGCCTCCGCAGCGTCCTCCCTATCGGGACTGAACGCTTTCCCAACGTACTGTCGTATCTAAAATTCCTAGAAATTAACTAGGTGTATCTTACGACTCCCCGAAAAGTATATCTAAACCAGAAAAGGTAAGTAGGGTAAGTAAGGGCCAGGGGACACGTTGGAGGACTGTGTCTCCAGCGATGCAGGTGCGCTCGTACTACTGCGTGGCGCGCCCCTCACTGGAGACATGGTAAGGTTCTTTCGTTGTGGCGCTTTCCATAAATTTCCCCATAGTGGAAGTTTTTCCACATAGCATTGAAGTTCCCCTCCCGAAGGGGAACGCTCAGGTTACTAAAGTAACCCTCGTTCCCCGAGGGGGGGAACGGAAATGCTATGTTCCTTCGCCACAATGATTGTCCCTTAGCTGTTGAGTGTGAAAGCCTCTTCAGCTAGAAAAGGATAGCGTTGCTGAGCACATGCTAGCCTTTTATGCCACACTGATTGTCATTCAAGACAGCTGTGCACGCTGACGCTGCCAACTCATTGGCATTTCATTGGCCCGTTTTTATACTCTTTCAGATGATTGGATTCTGACGAAATCCCCATAGTGGAAGTTTTTCCACATAGCATTTCCGTCCCCCCCTCGGGGAACGAGGGTTACTTTAGTAACCTGAGCGTTACCCATTATGGCTGCACGGTGGCGCAGTGGGTTTCCCCCTCAAGTCTAAAAACATGTGGTAAAGGTGAATTTGGAAGGCTAAATTGTCCGTAGTGTATGTGTGTGAATGACACTCATTCACACACATACACTACGGACAATTTATGGATGTATGGATGTTTCCCAGTAATGGGTTGCAGCTGGAGGGTCATCCGCTGAGTAAAACATATGCTGGATAAGTTGGCGGTTCATTCCGCTGTGGTGACCCCAGATTAATAAAGGGACTAAGCCGAAGGAAAATGAATGTATGTTACCCATTATCGCATTGATCAGGGTTTCCGCGGGGTCTTAAAAAGTCTAAAATTTAAAAATTTAAATTTAAGGCCTTAAAAAGTCTTAAATTCGCTGTTCTAGGTCTTAAATATTTTTGCACAGGTCTTAATTTTCCGATGTCTGTGTAACGCTATGTCTAATGCTCATTTAAATCTTTTTTGTTGATGTTTCTTGGTTTTCGTGGAGTTGTAGTTCTTTACTTCACTAGTCCAATTGAAATTTGCGGTATTACAACTACAAATGAGGCCGTCATGCAGTGCGCGCGGCGAATGTGACGTCATCGCTGTGTTTGCGTGACATGATTTCGGCTGGCGGGGCTCACGTAATGTTTTGAGACTCGAGTGAGCACTGAACAGTTCGCGTGACCCGCATTTGATTTGAGTTGAATATGAAACACTTTGAAGAGATTTTGTCTGAAACAGGTATGACTGTACACACATCTTCCTTATAATTTGTCCATGCATGATCATAGAGATAACCAGATGACCAATAATTCTTGGTTAGAAATTGCAACAGCCGTGGGAAAGTGGGAAAGTTTTTTTAAAAGTTTGGAAAAACCTGAGGGATAAAGAGGCCATGGCAAAAGTGGAGACCCAGGTGGTTTTAATATTACAGAATATGTTTTTCCATAAGTCATGGGTTTTACACTGATGTATAGGTTACAATTTTGAATTTAAAACAATTTACAAGTTACAAACTAAAATTAAGTAACAAATTATGTCTTTGATACAGTTGAAGTCAGAATTATTAGCCCCCCTTTGAAAATTTTCTTTCTTTTTTAAATATTTCCCAAATGATGTTTAACAGAGCAAGGACATTTTCACAGTATGTCTGATAATATTTTTTCTTTTGGAGAAAGTCTTATTTGTTTTACTTCGGCTAGAATAAAAGCAGTTTTTAATTTTTTAAACACCATTTTAAGGTCAATATTATTAGCCCCCTTAAGCTATATATTTTTTCGATAGTCTACAGAACAAACCATCATTATACAATAACTTGCCTAATTACCCTAACCTGCCTAGTTAACCTAATTAACCTAGTTAAACCTTTAAATGTCACTTTAAGCTGTATAGAAGTGTCTTGAAAAATATCTAGTCAAATATTATTTACTGTCATCACGGCAAAAATAAAATAAATCAGTTATTAGAAATGAGTTATTAAAACTATTATGTTTAGAAATGTGTTGAAAAAATCTCTCCGTTAAGCAGACATTGGGGAAAAAAGGGGGGCTAATAAATCTGACTGTAACTGGAAAGGACTATATATGAACCTATCAGTTTACAATATATTGATGCCCAATTTCTAGGCTTTATTGGTGATAATGGTCACGAATGTTGGATCATTATTGCCTTTTTAGCTTATGAGTACACTGTAAAAAAAAAAATCGTAAAAAAAAGGTAAATGACTGGCAGCTACGGCTGCCAAACAAAAACCATAAAATTAAGGTAAAATTTCTTTTGTTGAAATAAAGTGCAAAAATAATAAATCTACAGATATTTTAATTAAAATGTTTACAGAAAAACACTGTTATTTTACAAACTTCTCCTAGATTATTATGATCAAATCCATTTAATCAAGTTACACAATAAGAGTTTTACAGAGAAACACTGTTATTTTACAGACTTTTCCTAGATTATTATTATCAAATCCATTTAATCAAGTTACACAATAAGAGTTTTACAGAGAAACACTGTTATTTTACAGACTTTTCCTAGATTATTATTATCAAATCCATTTAATAAAGTTACACAATAAGAGTTTTACAGAGAAACACTGTTATTTTACAGACTTTTCCTAGATTATTATTATCAAATCCATTTAATAAAGTTACACAATAAGAGTTTTACAGAGAAACACCGTTATTTTACAGACTTTTCCTAGATTATTATTATCAAATCCATTTAATAAAGTTACACAATAAGAGTTTTACAGAGATGGTCAGGCAAGCAACAGTCAACAGAGGAGCAAACAGATGTATGCAGGGAATCCAGAGTCATGGTCAAATAACAGGCAAATGGTCAGTCCCAGCAGCTACAACAACAACATAAACAATTAACAAGCAAAGCAAGAGAAACGCGTCATAATGTTCACAGTAACAGTATAACAAGCCTTAGCAATTAGTGCGTGCATCTGTGCTGCTTTTAAAGTTTTAAAGTAATCAGTTCATAACGATCCTCCGACTGTGTGTGTGTGTGTGCGCAATCAGTGGAATCTGGAACAGGTGCATGTGAGCATTGCCTGACTGGACCTATAGACCATATAATGGCGGATTTGTAGTTCTATGGCGATCTGCGTGTTTACCAGCGATCTACAAGGATTAAATTGCTGATGATTGTGACAGGAACATTTATACTACTACAGTAAACAGCACAACAGTTTCATGAAATTCTCAGACTATAGGATTATGATAAACTTAAGATATACTGAAAACGTATACAGCTACTTGATTTTCACTGTTTCACACCCACTATTTGCACACACACACACACACACACACACACACACACACACACACACACACACACACACACACACACACACACACAGACACAGTCGGAGGATCGTTATGAACTGATTACATGGACTTTAAAAGCAGCACAGACGCACGCACTAATTGCTAAGGCTTGTTATACTGTTACTGTGAACATTATGACGTGTTTCTCTTGCTTTGCTTGTTAATTGTTTATGTTGTTGTAGCTGCTGGGACTGACCATTTGCCTGTTATTTGACCATGACTCTGGATTCCCTGCATACATCTGTTTGCTCCTCTGTTGACTGTTGCTTGCGTGACCATCTCTGTGTAATAAACTTGCATTTGGATCCGCACTCCTTTGTCAGTGTCCCATTCACATTACAGTTTCATTTAAGATTTGGAACTGAGTCATTCCATATAACTTAAATCTCAACATGTGTTACATAAATACTATTCAATAAAATGTAACCACTGTAATTTTAAAGTTGTGAGAATTTTAATCAGTTGTCTCTTGTATGTTGTTTTTTCCAGACTTTTTTGATCCAAAATAAAACTGTTAAATTATGACCTTGAGCATGTCTTGGCATTTTATTAAAGGTGTTTAATTGTAATGATTTAGGGAAAATTCTTTTAAATAAAATTGTTTTCTCTTAAACTTTTAGTGCAGTCACTTTATTGATGGTGTTCGATCATAATAATCTATGAAAAGTTTGTAAAATAATAGTGTTTCTCTGTAAAACTCTTATTGTGTAACTTTATTAAATGGATTTGATCATAATAATCTATGAAAAGTCTGTAAAATAACAGTGTTTCTCTGTAAAACTTTTATTACGTAACTTTATTAAATGGATTTGATCATAATAATCTAGGAGAAGTTTGTAAAATAACAGTGTTTTTCTGTAAACATTTTAATTAAAATATCTGTAGATTTATTATTTTTGCACTTTATTTCAACAAAAGAAATTTTACCGTAATTTTATGGTTTTTGTTTGGCAGCCGTAGCTGCCAGTCATTTACCTTTTTTTTACGATTTTTTTTTTTTTTACAATTACAATTTATTACTTTAATTTTACGTAATTTTAAATGTACTTCAAAAAAACAGGAAAAAACTGTGTGTAAATAATACGGCAATTTAATTGTATAAAACAGACAAATTGCTGTAATTTGTCATTAATTGTATAGTACATAAAATAACAGTCAAGCTGTTAATTTACAGATATTGTTTGTAATTTTTACGGACTTTTGAATATAATTTAAAATAATAGAAAAAATACTGTATAAATAATAGTGTCATTTCCCTGTATAAAAAACAAAAATGTCAGTAATTTGTCTTTAATGATAAAGTACCTAAAATAAAAGTCAAACTGTTAATTTAGAGAGATTGTTTGTCATTTTACTAAGTTTTGAATATAATTTGAAATGACAAAAAATTACTGTAAAAAATTTAGAGATATTTTCTGTAAAATTAGGTTTTTTTTTTACAGTGTAGAGGACAGAAACTAGCCAGACTGTAATGTGTGAATTGTTGAGTGGCCAAAATAATAAAGTATAAAAGCGTTGTGCGTTTCGTGAGGTGCGCGATGTGGCGCCAGGTGAAAGTATAAATCAGACTTAAGATGTTTGTTTGTTTTTTCTGTAGTTCAATTGTGCATTTAACCTGTCTTTAGTACTGATAAATTTTAATACATTTATTTTACCACTAGTTTTGTGATTTTGTATTTTCTCTTTATGTGTATGCGTGTTTTTTATATTGTGATATAAGTCTTAAATTTAATACTTAATGGTCTTAAAAAGGTCTTTAAAAGTCTTAAATTTGACATTATGATATCTGCAGAAACCCTGTTGATGTAACATTTAATTTTAAGTTAAAGTAACAAATACTCTTGTCTAGGTGAACTTACAGCACTTGCTAAGCCATTGAAAACTTGAAATGTCAAGTTTTTGAAAGTGTTTTTTTTTTTTCTTCTTGTGATCCTGCACAGACTCTCTGCTCATGTCCTCCAAGTTCCCAAGATAAAAAGCACACAAAAAAAAAAAAAAAAAAGGTTGAACAAACTGAGAGGAACAGAAAGCAGAACAACAACAAACCAACAATCAATACAGACTCTCTATAGGAGCTATACCAGCCCAAGCTCAAAAATGCAGCATATGTGTTATTTACAGACTTGAGTTGCTAATGACTTCACACATTTCAGACCATTTATTACAGCTAATTATGTCTGTCAGGTTAGCTGGAGTCCGGACAGCAGATCTTTTCTACTGACTACAGAAGAAATTCTTCTTGGCATTACTGTAAAAAAACAACATTATTTTAGCCTGTGGAGAAACAAAAGATGTCCTGTAATAAGCTTCAGTCGAGAGCTCATTATTTTACATAACACAATTTGCTGTGGGATGCAAAACTAAAGCGGCTAAAGTGCTAAACTGTGTTTCTTTTTTATTTTAGGACATGAATTACTAATACAATTTGTGACTGGGGTAATTCATAAAAAAACATGCAAAATCGCACAAACAATGAAAGTAAATGACTGCAAAACTGTGGTGGGGGTTAAGAGTCAGATTTTACACAAGTTCGATGCTTTTATCAGTATTAATAATGCAAAACGAACAACTCCAGTCTGCTTTTGTTTTGTTGTTGCTTCAGCTTTCCCACAGGAAAGAAACATCACTAACACTGTCACTTAAATATCTTCAATAAATTGATTTTTCTAGTCATTAGATGGAGACTTTTCCCATTATATCTTCTGCTTAAAAGTTGTTTCTCCTGAGAAAAAAAGTCCCCAGAAGCATATGCAATCAGAAGTTGGAGATATTAGACTCTTAAAAATATTACGTTTCACAGAAAGGCTAATCATTTTGCCTATATGTATATAACATAGATATAAAATGTAATATTTTGGCTTTCATCACTGTTTATATTTTTATTTCTTCAGAAAAAAAAATCATTATTAAATTGATTTAAGATTTTTGTTAATAAGTAAAATTAGAGAGCAAACAGAACCTTTTTTTTGTTGCTGAGATTTTCTGCATCAAAGCTGTTTCTCATGAAAAATGTCCCCCAGAACCATATATTATTAAAAGTTGAAGATTTTTTAGACTCTTCATTGGCATAGATCAATAGTCTCAAACCCAATTCCTGGAGGGCCGCAGCTCTGCATAGTTTAGCTCCAACCACCTCCGACTCACACCTGCTTAATAGTCACTAGTAGTTTTGAACACCTTGATTAGTCGGATCAGCTTTGTTTTTCTAGGGTTGGAGCAAAACTGTGCAGAGCTGCGGCCCTCCAGGAATCGAGTTTGAGACCCATGGCATAGATGGTTTGCAGATTAATTAAAAAAGATAAAAGCTTTAGGGAGTGAAAGACTTGTATGATGTTTAAAGCATTTCTCACATTAAGAAACAAAAAAGGTTATTAAAGACATATTAGCCCCCAGAACAAAGTATATGGTATAACTTTACAGGTCATTTCAAATTGCATCAAATAAACTCCCAAAGTTGCAAAAAAAAACATCCAGTTAAAAATGTGTAAATATATAACATACAGTGCAGTACATTTTGTACAAGGTGTATGTTTCAGATGATTAATCCACTAGAGGCCGCGATCTACATTTTTGTGAGTCTGAAATACGTAACTTAGTGTACGTTTTATTGTATATTTCAGATGATTTATCCACTAGAGGACGCTGTCTACATTTTTTGCATATCTGAAATGCATTAGATTATGTTTTGTTGTACGTTTCTGATGTCATATACACTAGAGGGCGCTGTCTACGTTTTTACGGATCTGAAATAAGTTACTTGGGGTATGTTTTATTGTATATGTTAGATGACTAATCCACTAGAGGGCGCTTTCTAAATTTTTTGCAAATCTTAAATGCATTTATTAGGGTACGCTTGGTTGTACGTTCTGATGTCAGATCCACTAGAGGGCACCGTCTACATGTTTAGCAAATCTGAATTACATTAAAATATGTTTTGTTGTACGTTTCTGATGTCACATCCACTAGAGAGCGCTGTCTACATTTTTGCGAATCTGAAATAAATTACTTAGGGTACATTTTATTGCATGTTTCTGATGTCAAATCCATTAGAGGGTGCTGTCTACATTTTTTACAAATCTGAATTACATTAGAGTATGTTTTGTTGTACGTTTCTGATGTCATATTCGCTAGAGGACGCTGTCTACATTTTTACGAATCTGAAATAAGTTACTTAGGGTGTGTTTTTATTGTATATTTTAGATAACTAATCCACTAGAGGGCGCTTTCTAAATTTTTTGCAAATCTTAAATGCCTTTATTAGGGTACGCTTGGTTGTATGTTCTGATGTCAAATCCACTAGAGGGCGCCATCTACATTTTTACGAATCTGAAATGCAGTACATAGGGTACATTTTAGTGCATGTATATTTTATTGTATATTTTAGATGACTAATCCACTAGAGGGCGCTTTCTAAATTTTTTGCAAATCTTAAATGCATTTATTAGGGTACGCTTGGTTGTACGTTCTGATGTCAGATCCACTAGAGGGCACCATCTACATGTTTTGCAAATCTGAATTACATTAGAGTATGTTTTGTTGTACGTTTCTTATGTCAAATCCACTAGAGAGCGCTGTCTACATTTTTGCAAATCTGAAATAAATTACTTAGGGTACATTTTATTGCTTGCTTCTGATGTCAAATCCATTAGAGGGTGCTGTCTACATTTTTTACAAATCTGAATTACATTAGAGTATGTTTTGTTGTACGTTTCTGATGTCAAATTCTCTAGAGGGCGCTGTCTACATTTTTACGAATCTGAAATAAGTTACTTAAGGTGTGTTTTTATTGTATATTTTAGATGACTAATCCACCAGAGGGCGCTTTCTAAATTTTTTGCAAATCTTAAATGCCTTTATTAGGGTACGCTTGGTTGTATGTTCTGATGTCAAATCCACTAGAGGACGCCATCTACATTTTTACGAATCTGAAATGCAGTACATAGGGTACATTTTAGTGCATGTATATTTTATTGTATATTTTAGATGACTAATCCACTAGAGGGCGCTTTCTAAATTTTTTGCAAATCTTAAATGCATTTATTAGGGTACGCTTGGTTGTACGTTCTGATGTCAGATCCACTAGAGGGCACCATCTACATGTTTTGCAAATCTGAATTACATTAGAGTATGTTTTGTTGTACGTTTCTTATGTCAAATCCACTAGAGAGCGCTGTCTACATTTTTGCAAATCTGAAATAAATTACTTAGGGTACATTTTATTGCTTGCTTCTGATGTCAAATCCATTAGAGGGTGCTGTCTACATTTTTTACAAATCTGAATTACATTAGAGTATGTTTTGTTGTACGTTTCTGATGTCAAATTCTCTAGAGGGCGCTGTCTACATTTTTACGAATCTGAAATAAGTTACTTAAGGTGTGTTTTTATTGTATATTTTAGATGACTAATCCACCAGAGGGCGCTTTCTAAATTTTTTGCAAATCTTAAATGCCTTTATTAGGGTACGCTTGGTTGTATGTTCTGATGTCAAATCCACTAGAGGACGCCATCTACATTTTTACGAATCTGAAATGCAGTACATAGGGTACATTTTAGTGCATGTTTCTGATGTCACATCCACTAGAGAGCGCTGTCTACGTTTTTGCGAATCTGAAATAAATTACTAAGGGTACATTTTATTGCATGTTTCTGATGTCAAATCCATTAGAGGGTGCTGTCTACATTTTTTACAAATCTGAATTACATTAGAGTATGTTTTGTTGTACGTTTCTGATGTCAAATTTGCTAGAGGGCGCCGTCTACATTTTTACGAATCTGAAATAAGTTACTTAAGGTGTGTTTTTATTGTATATTTTAGATGACTAATCCACCAGAGGGCGCTTTCTAAATTTTTTGCAAATCTTAAATGCCTTTATTAGGGTACGCATGGTTGTATGTTCTGATGTCAAATCCACTAGAGGACGCCATCTACATTTTTACGAATCTGAAATGCAGTACATGGGGTACATTTTAGTGCATGTTTCTGATGTCAAATCCACTAGAGGGCTCTGTCTACGTTTTTGCGAATCTGAAATAAATTACTTAGGGTACATTTTATTGCATGTTTCTGATGTCAAATCCATTAGAGGGTGCTGTCTACATTTTTTACAAATCTGAATTACATTAGAGTATGTTTTGTTGTACGTTTCTGATGTCAAATTTGCTAGAGGGCGCCGTCTACATTTTTACGAATCTGAAATAAGTTACTTAAGGTATGTTTTTACTGTAAATTTTAGATGACTAATACACCAGAGGGCGCTTTCTAAATTTTTTGCAAATCTTAAATGCCTTTATTAGGGTACTCTTGGTTGTATGTTCTGATGTCAAATCCACTAGAGGGCGCCATCTACATTTTTACGAATCTGAAATGCAGTACATAGGGTACATTTTAGTGCATGTTTCTGATGTCAAATCCATTAGAGGGTGCTGTCTACATTTTTTACAAATCTGAATTACATTAGAGTATGTTTTGTTGTAAGTTTCTGATGTCAAATTTGCTAGAGGGCGCTGTCTACGTTTTTACGAATCTGAAATAAGTTACTTAGGGTATGTTTTATTGTATATTTTAAATGACTAATCCATTAGAGGGCGCTTTCTAAATTTTTTGCAAATCTTAAATGCATTTATTAGGGTACGCTTGGTTGTACGTTCTGATGTCAGATTCACTAGAGGGCACCGTCTACATGTTTTGCAAATCTGAATTACATTAGAGTATGTTTTGTTGTACGTTTCTGATGTCACATCTACTAGAGGGCGCTGTCTACATTTTTACGAATCTGAAATAAGTTACTTAGGGTACGATTTATTGTATATTTCAGATGACTAATCCACTAGAGAGCGATGTCTACATTTTTACAAATATGAAATAAATTACTTAGGGTATGTTTTATTGTATATTTTAGATAACTAATCCACTAGAAGGCGCTGTACACATTTTTTGTAAATCTGAAATACATTTATTAGGGTACGTTTTGTTGTACGTTTCAGATGTCAAATCCACTAGAGGGTGCTGTCTACATTTTGTGAGTCTGAAATACATTATTTAGAGTATGTTTCTTTTCACGAAATTTCACAAATCCATTGGTCAAATATGAGAAGAAAAAAAAACAATTATATAAATATTTAAACACACCAACAATATAAGTTTGTTAATATTAGGTCAGGTTAAGTATAGAATATAATTTTTTTAATCATTCAATGGCAAGTTACCAGGTTATTATTAACTGTTTACAGACTGTCTCCAAACATTCTGTAATATAATTTCAGATAAGCAGAAGCAGACAGTAACTAATGCACTGCAAAACTCAGATCGGTGTAGCAGGATTTACCATCGTTTACTCAGATTTACAGAGTATCTGTGGCTGTAGATCAGCATAAGGGCCTGGTGTCTGAAGCTGAAGGCCTGATTCTCTCTATTGATCCTGGTTTTCTGAGGGGTTTTGTCTCTGGATGCTGTCGAAACGCTCGAGCGCTGATCCATTGATGATCTGAGTCCTGTTTAATCACATACGGCTCTGGCAGATATCTGTCCCGATCACAGCTCCACGCCAACCTAAATAACACTGAGTAAAACTGATTATGAGGCGATACACAAGCTTGAGTGATGGAGAACTCAAGAGTTAGGAGCAGACGGGGGATAATTCTGATTCAATTCTGAATAAATGACTTTGTCTGGATGATTCACGCAAATGAAGAGTGATTAAAACATTGCACTGCTGTTAAAGCTACCACATAATATCTTTGTTCATGTTTGGACACAGTTAAATATAGTTTGTTTTATAGTAATTGATTGACAGGAGCATATTAACATGTCTCCATGGTAATGCCTATAAGCGTCCACAGAACAGGATTTGCAAAGACACTGGGATTCTTGGAAAGTAGTCCTGGTTTGTGGACATTAAATCTGGTTTATTTTGTACAGTAGCATAACGTATATCCATGCAGCAGTGTATATTGACTTGTATCCTGTCACATTTGTCTCATGTAAACATGCAAAAACAGTGCAAAGGTAAACAGGTGTGGGGAGAACCCCCTCCTTCGCATTTAAAGGCACATGCCACATAAAACAGCTACAATTTCCTCAGACCCCAAAATTAACATATTCAGCAGGCTATAATAAATGATCTGATTGGTATTTTGAGCTGAAATTCACAGACACATTCTATAGACACCAAAGACTTATCTTGCATCTTGTAAAAGGGGTAAAATAGGAGCCCTTTAAGCATTTTTAATGTGATACTCCAAAATGTGCATGAAAATCTGTGGATAGAACAAACATAAAACACCAAATTAAGTATGCAGGTTTGTGTGTAACTCGACTCTGACAGAATAAATGATAAATATCAGTGTGGTAAGTGTGTGTTTGCGTTGGAACATCTGTATTGAAGCATCTGTCACAGCAGTAATGACCACTACAGGGCAAAAGACCACTCTTTGTGTTTGTTTCACCAAGTCTGGCCACTGATCTAACGTTTATTCTGCTGCAAAACAAAGTGAACAAAATGCCACACGTCTGACCCCTTTAGATCCAACACAACCCCATCAGGATGACCTTTAACCTTTTCCTAAAGTATAGCTACTGTATCATTTACCACCTTACCCCCCCCCCCCCCCCCCCCCCCCCCAAAAAAAAATCCAATATCCCTCCATCTTCACTACACAACAGTGGAAGTTGTTGTACAATTGAAGTCAAAATTAAATCCTCTTAAGGCCCAAGGTGTTTTTTTATATGCATTTTTTATTTCTCTTTGCTATTTGGGATTATTGGAAGTATTATCTTTTGATATGATGTACTTTTAGAAAAAAATGATGTTAATATATGTGGACTCGTGGTCCCAATTTACATAAAACACTTTGCTCTGAATGTTTTTTAATGGATATATAACACAGAATTTTTTTTGAACTTGCTTTGACTATCAGAGAGTAAAAACAATTTTTTTTTCCATTTTGGACAGTTAAAAATAGGGTTTGGGACATTTCATATGCTGCAAAACAGTTGCATGATTCTTAAGAGCTAAAATCTGCTGTCCACGTATGTGGACACTCAAGGCCTAAGAAGGTAATGACTTATTCTGACTGATTATTCTGAAATATTTTTTCTTCTGGAGAAAGTCTTATTTCTTTTATTTTAGCCAGATTAAAAGCAGTTTTTACATTTTTTATAACCATTTCAAGGTCAATATTATTAGCCCCCTTAAGCAATATTTTATTTTTGATTGTTCACAGAACAAACCACTGCCTATTTAACGTAACTTTAACCTGATTAACTTAGTTAAGCCTTTAACATTAATTTGACCATACCTTTGGCCATAACGTGTTTCAGCTAGCAGAATGATTTTTGGTGACAAATCTTATTTTGACATATTTTAGGAAAATACTTTGCAATTTTTTAAAAGCTCAATGACACACACTGGGCAAATTTACTAGCCTTTTGATATGTTCTGGATGAAAACATCCACTAAATGAAACCGCAATAATGCATTCGATAAATATTTTTTTCAAAAGGTTTTTTTATTTTTTTTATTTTTTTATTTTTTTTGCCTAAGTCTGTAAATCAATCTCAGTCCTGATCAAAACTACTAAATTGTTTAGAAAATTACAGGATTTTAACTCTTTAATTACTAAATTCATAAATGATGTCACTGGTTTGGTGGAAAAAAACACACAAAATGACGTATTTTCAATATAAAAAGTAATTGTCATTTCGCTACATAATCGCCACAGCCATATCACCCTGCAGCCCAAGACCGGTTACTCACCGAAGCTAAGCAGGGCTGAGCCTGGTCAGTACCTGGATGGGAGACCACATGAGAACACTAGGTTGTTGTTGGTGTTAAAGAGGCCAGCAGGGGGCACTCAACCAGTGGTCAGTGTGAGTCCTAATGCCCCAGTAAAGTGAAGGGGATGTTATACTTTCAGTGGGTGCCGTCTTTCAGATGAGACGTTAAACCGAGGTCCTGACTCTCTGTGGTCATCAATAATCCCATGGCACTTCTTGTAAATAGTAGTGGTCTAACTCCGGTGTCTTGGCCAAATTCCCTCCACCGGCCCTTACCTATCATGGCCTCCCAATCATCCCCATCCACCAAATTGGCATGTGGAGCCACCATTCTGATATTCTACATAAACTTATTATTATTCTTCCGTCTTCTTCTTCTTCTTCTTCTTCTTCTTCTTCTGAGACTAATTTTAAAGTGTATCTCCTTTTAAACCTTTCAAGCTACATCCTTTAAACTTTCGTCAAACCTTCAAACTGGTCTGACTCAGGTTGCTATATCTTTTCTAACTGATCCAACCTTCGGTTTTCCGAAAAACGACCCAGAAAATTCCTAAAAGACTCATTGACTTAACATTGGGTCAACCTTTGTGAGCTCATAACTCTGCATCAGACTGTCCTACAGACTTCTAACTGGGCTCATTTAACTCAGTCTAGCCAGCAGCCATTAACTGATGACTTTTTAACTTATTAGCCACTCCCTAGCAACCACTTACAGCACCCTAGCAACTGTCCCATAGCCTTCCATTGTAAAAGACTGTCATTGACTTAACATTGGATCAACCTTTGTGAGCTCTTAACTCTGCATCAGACTGTCCTACAGACTAGAGTCTGGCCTCATTCAACTCAGTCTAGCCAGCAGCCAATCACTGATGACCTTTAAACTTACTAGCCACTTCCTAGCAACCAATTTTAGCACCCTAGCAACTGTTCCATAGACTGTGACTAGCTGTTCTAACACATGCTAAGTTTTAACATGCTACTGACATGCTAATCTTGCTAGGAACATGCTAGTCATGCTAGCACATGCTAATTCATGCTAACAACATGCTAATTAATGCTAGAAACATGCTAACAACTTGCTAATTCATACTAGAATCATGCTAATTCATGCTAGAATCATGCTAGAATCATGCTAATATCATGCTAATTCATGCTAGAATCATGTTAACAACATGCTAATTCATTTTAGAATCATGCTAACAACATGCTAATTCATGCTAGAAATACGCTAGTTATATGCTAATTCATGCTAGAATCATGCTAACAGCATGCAAATTCATGCTAGAATCATGCTAACAACATGCTAATTAATGTTAGAATCATGCTAACAACATGCTAATTCATCCTAGAAACATGCTAGTAACATGCTAATTCATGCTAGAATCATGCTAATATCATGCTAATTCATGCTAAAAATCATGCTAGTTATATGCTAATTCATGCTAGAATCATGTTAATATCATGCCAATTCAAGCTAGAATCATGCTAGTAACATGCTAATTCATGCTAGAATCATGCTAATATGTTAATTCATGCTAGAATCACGCTAATATCATGCTAATTCATGCTAGAATTGTGCTAATCCATGCTAGAATTATGCTAATTATATACTAATTCATGCTAGAATCATGCTAGTTATATGCTAATTCATGCTAGAATCATGCTAATATGCTAATTCAAGCTAGAATCATGCGAAGGTCATGCTAATTCATGCCAGAATCATGCTAATTCATGCTAGAAACGTGTTAACAACATGCTAATTCATGTTAGACTGGCTTGTTTCACTCTTTAAAGTTGTTGCATTGTTGACTGCTGGCATCTTAAACATTCTCTTAGCCAACTTGATACTACTTCTAACAGGCTTTCTCAAGCCACCATAAACTTGTCCTCAAACTTTAATATCTAGTTTTAATTGCAAAGCCATGACACCATATAATCATGCATTTTTTGAGTGATAGTGGTTTTCCCTGGTACAATTTGTAATTTTTACTCTTGATCATCAGTTGACACCATTTAGAGTTAGATTGAGTATAACAGCAAATTAAAGTGTGTGTCCACAATTACGTTTTATATTGAAAACACGTATGTTTTTTTTACCAATCAGTGACATCATTAATGAATTTGGCAATTAAAGAGTTAAAATCCTGTAATTTTTAAAAACATTTACCCCGGTTTCACAAACAAGGTTTACGGCTAGTCAAGATTAAATTGCATGTTTGAGCTATCTCAACTCAAAATAACTTGCAGTGAGATGTCTTAAAATACGTCAGTGTCGTTTTTTTTGTCTCCAGGTGCAGACCAGTAATATATTTTTCTAAGGCCATTTTATAAATGTGGTTTAAATAGCCAAATTGATCTAAGGCCAAGTCCTGGCTTAATCTAAGCGCTGTTTGTGAAACTGGGCCTTAGTATTTTTTATCAGGACTGAGGTTGATTAACAGATTTATGCAAAATTTGTTTATATTTATATTTATTTGATGCATTTTTTTACAGCAGTTTAATTCAGTGGATGTTTTCATCTCTAACAATAAAAAGGTTGTCAATTTGAACAGTGCACAGGGATTAAATGTCACTTTAAGCTGAATACTAGTATCTTGAAAAATATCTAGTAAAATATTATTTGCTGTCATCATGGCAAAGATAAAATAAATCAGTTATTGGACATGAGTTATTAAAACTAATGTGTTTAGAACTCTTCTTTCCGTTAAACAGAGATTGGGGATTAAAAATATACAGGGAGGCTAATAATTCAGAAGGGCTAAAATATACTATTTCTGACTTCAACTGTATGTTCACGATTTTAATTAACTTACTGAACACCGTTAACTTTATCACTGCATTTACAATCACTGTAATTACATTTACAAGACTTTTGATGGCTTTACAGCTCATTCACTTACTGCAAACCCTGCACAGTACAAACAAAAAATAGACCAATCAATCATTGGCGGACGATGAACATGTTGCTTGTTTTAATAGATTATAAAGGCACGTGCCTAGAAGGTTTTAGTTTTAATCACACACACACACACACACACACACACACACACACACACACACACACACCTGTGATGAATAATTAAACTCTAGAAGTATCTGTTACATTTATTGAAGTGCAGATGAAAGCAGTAAATTGTTAAATCAGGTCGACACTGAGATAATAATTCATGACAGCCTTCCGTAAATCTACTGAGATTTGTTAAGGATTAACCAGGAGTGGGGAAAAGGATGCCTTATATTCTTAACTAATTTTTACTATGTTATGGATTGCTATAATAATAATAAATAAAATTACATTAAATTAATCTAAATGAACTTTAAGTTAATATCATTAATGGTAGTCTGTCATAATAATAATAATAATAACAAAGAATTGTTATAGTAAATTATTATACTAATCGTTTAGTGTGTGTGTGTGTGTGTGTGTGTGTGTGTGTGTGTGTGTGTGTGTGTGTGTGTGCGTGTGCGTGTGTGTGCGTGCGTGTGCGTGTGCGTGTGTGTGTGGTTGGAGAATTGTAATAAACAAATAATAATAGTAATTAGGCGACATGGTGCCGCAGTGGTTAGCACCGTCACCTCACAGCAAGAAGGTTGCTGGTTCGTGCCCTGGCTGGTTCAGTTGGCGTTTCTGTGTGGAGTTTGCATGTTCTCCCCGTGTTTCCTCTGGGTGCTGTGGTTTTTCCCACAGTCTAAAGACATGTGGTGTGTGTGTGTGTGTGTGTGTGTGTGTGTGTGTGTGTGTGTGTGTGTGTGTGTGTGTGTGTGTGTGTGTGTGTGTGTGTGTGTGTGTGAATGGGTGTTTCCCAGTACTGGGTTGCGGCTGGAAGGGCATCTGCTGTATAAAACATATGCTGGATAAGTTGACGGTTCATTCCGCTGTGGTGACCCCTGATGAATGAAGGGACTAAGCCGATGGAAAATGAATAATAGTAATTATTATTAATATGATCATTATTAATAATTATAATAATAAACTATTATTATTACTATACTACATCATTATTTACAATTTATATTATAATTTTTTTTGTCATAGCACTAAAATAACAACAGAAGTAATAATTATTATTATTATTATTTTAATTATTGTAATAATGATTAGAGGTCAATAATAAAAAATAATTATTATTATAGAAAATTAGTTATTTAACATTTATAAATAAATTATTAATGGTTATCTCTAATACTTACGATGGCAAAAATAACAATAATAAGAAGTGCTATGCTATGTTATGTTATGTCATGTTGTTAGATTAGATTAATAGTTGACTGTCATCATAATACAATCATAATAGTAATCATAAAAATCATAATAGTAAAATAATAGCTATATATTTTATGATTCATTTCCAATTCAATAATGATGAAAATGATGCCATAATTACATAAATGTGTGTATAAACTGTAATTGTTCAAATGCTTTATTTGCTTCCTGAGATCTGAAGGGAGTTTAGCTGCACCTGAGCTGTCTTGAAAAATGCAAAGATTTCCAATACAGCAACACACAAATGTCAAAAAAACATCTTCATTTGGTTGCCAGATCCACTTCTGTGCTCTAATGAAACCACAGCGGATTCTCGGCTGACTGAAGAAATCCAGCAGCAGAACAAGAGCAGCTCAAACACAAGCTCTTGTCCACTACACGAAACAAACCCACTCCACAATCCTGCCCAATGAACAACACACTGACACATTATGTGAAAAAGTTTGGACACCCTATTCAATTCTTCATATCAGGACATAAAACATGATCTTCACAGGTCTTGAGCAGTTGCACTGGTTTGCACCAGACACTTTCTTACAGTCACTCCATATCTGTAAACAAAAAAACATTAAAGCATCTATTGATGAATGAGCAACGTTTGTATATTTATAACCACCTCAGAGGAGTTTGGGGGTTGTGAATCACTGGCATTGTTATTTTAGGGGGGTTGTGAGTTGAAAAGTTTGGGAACTCTTGTATTACTGTACGTTCACACCGAAAGCGGCGAGAGCGTCAAAGTAGCCAGAAGTCATTCATTTTCAATAGGAACCGGCGGCGATAAGCGGCGAGGAGCAGCGCGGCGCGTCTTCGCTGGTGTGAGCGTCGAGGAGAGTTGAAATCAAGTCAACTTTATGGTAATGAGCTATGACGCGGTTCGGCGGCAAGCAATCGCAATGTAGAAGTCCACCGCTTGAGAGGAGTCAGAGAACACAGTCACTGTGAACTTGGTTCCGACCACAGTTGTTCCCAAGGCTTTAATTATTGCAGTCGCTGGATTTCCAATTATTTGCAATGTTTTCTTACTGGAACGTAAATTTAAAAAGTTACTGGCGAGTTACTGATGTGCATCAATGTTATATATATTTTTTTTTTTCTTTAAAAAAAGTGGGAATTTCATGCGACCATACAAAACAGTATTGCGGCTTCAGAATATTTCAGGCATATGGACACATAGTGGAGCAAAGCCACACCACATGCAGCTAGATCTTCCGTAATTAAGTGAATTTGATAATAAGTGTGCAACACCTTCACGCTAGAATGCATGTTTTATGCGGGAGTGTAACTGATATGATATGCAGCAACGGCTCCTTTAAATACGAGATCAATGTGTAGCGAATTTTGACGCACTCGCCACCGGAGCTCAAGGCAGACAGCGTTGTCGCCAGGGCGGCCAGAGCGACCTTTGACGTTCTCGCTGCTTTCGTTCTGTATGTTTTACTTTCAAATTGGGGTATAAATTCATCCCATTTGATGTTTAAAATTCTTTTGAACATAATTAGGTGCTGCTTGTCTAGCAGACAGCGCTTCTAAGTTTGTTCTTGCTGTCAATTGCGGGGAAAAATGATCGATAAAAGTGTCACGATAAACCGCTGTGAGTTTAACTGTAGGCGATGCGTGATGCGCATCCAAGCGAAGGGGAGTCAGATTTGTCCGGCGAGTCAGATTTGATACAACTTTCACCTCCTCTTGCGGTTGGGCCCACGCGGTTTGCGCTATGCACTGGTCACTACTAAGTGAATGGAATTGGAGCACACAGTTAAGTTGCTAATAAAATTTACGTTTCAAAACCGCCCAAATTTTGTCAACCCGCCTATGCCATTTTTTTACCCATTTTTTAATTGTAGTCCAATTGTTTTCTGATTGTAGTTTTATTGTAGTCCGAATGTAGTCTGATTGTTGTCTGTGTAGTGTGTAGTTCAATTGTTGTCTAATTGTAGTCTTATTGTAGTCCGATTGTTGTCAGAGTGTAGTCTCACTGTACTTCAAATGTTGTTTGATTGTAGTCTGATTATTGTTCAATTGTAGTCTGACTGTAGCCTGATTGTTGTTTGATTGTAGTCCGATTGTTGTTAGATTGTAGTTTGACTGTAGTTCAAATGTTGTCTGATTGTGGTCGGATTATTGTTCGATTGTAGTCTGACTGTAGCCCGATTGTTGTTTGATTGTAGTCCGATTGTTGTTAGATTGTAGTTTGACTGTAGTTCAAATGTTGTCTGATTGTGGTCTGATTACTGTTCAATTGTAGTTTGACTGTAGTCCGATTGTTGTTTGATTGTAGTCTGATTGTAGTCCAATTGTTGCCTGATTGTAGTCTGACTGTAGTCTAAAAGTAGTCTGATTGTAGTCTGACTGTAGTCCGATTGTTGACCAATTGTAGTCTGAATGTAGTCTGATTGTTGCCTGATTGTAGTCTGACTGTAGTCCAAAAGTAGTCCGATTGTAGTCTGACTGTAGTCCGATTGTTGGCCAATTGCAGTCTGACTGTAGTCTGATTGTTGGCCAATTGTAGTCTGAATGTAGTCCGATTGTTGGCTAATTGTAGTCCGAATGTAGTCCGATTGTAGTTTGAGTGCAGTTCAATTGTAGTTTGATTGTAGTTCGAATGAAGGGAATGGAATAGGAGCACACAGGTAAATTTTGTTAAGTTGCATATAAAATATACATTTCAAAACAGCCCAAATTTTGTCAACCCACCTATGCCATTTTTTACCTGCAGGATCAAATACAAAACTGCCCAATCGGCCAGGAAACCGCCCAATCTGGCAACACTGTATGCGTCCCATTTATCATTTGTTCAAAGTAAATCACATCACTTTACTGATACGCATGCTGGAATTTATTCAGTAAATGTGTTTCCATCATAGCATGTTTTTTCTTATCTGATAAAAAGTTTATCCAACTCAGTCAGTTGTGCATATACATTTTTTATGCACTTTTTTCAAAATTAATGCACAGTTTGGTGTTTATTTTTATGCAATACTGTATTTCAAAATGCACATAAAAATAGCTGGATGCAAACAGCTCTTTTCTGTCTGGATTCTCCATGAAAGCAGATTGACAACAGCGGCGAGCCTGAGGGAGTTTAAACACAGACGATCTAAATATAACATCCCAAATCTTCATCATTATCAAAGCCTCTGACGCCACACATCACTAACAAGAGCCGCAGACACAATTGTTTTGTTTTACTGTGTTTTGGCGATGATGAGACGTTTTAAATGCATTATGACACTGCAGTGTTTTCCACAGGGGGTGACGATGATATTTCCGTCCAGTAATGACAGCTGATGAACACAAAGCCCTGACGACTTTCAGAAGGTCAGACAGAAACTGAGCTCTGTTGCTGTGGTTTAGTGGTTAAAGCTCGAGACTAATAAACAGAGGATAAATAAAGGATGCTGGTTTGAATCCTACATCTGCTCAAAACACTGGATTCATATTGCTGTACCAAAAAACAGACTAATAATGGCTATTTAAAATTGACTAGTCACTAACCGGTACATACTGTATTATAATGCAAATTTTAAGATTGTTCCAAGGGGAAAGATGTATATAAAAAAATAAATATATGTTATAATATATTTAATTAATCAAACGATTTAATAATAATATATAATAATATATTAATGAATGTAGTCCAATTGTAGCCTATTTGTAGTCTGATTGTAGTCTGATTGTAGTCTGATTGTAATCCGATTGTAGTTCAAATGTAGTATGACTGTAGTCGGATTGGAATTTGAATGCAGTCTGATTGTAGCTTGAATGTACTCTGTTGTCCGATTGTAGTTCAAATGTTTTCTGATTGTAGTCTAATTGTAGTTCAAAGGTAGTCTGATTGTTGCCTGATTGTAGTTTAAATGTAGTCTGATTGACCGAATGCAGTCTGATTGCAGTCCAATTGTAGTCTGAATGTAGCCCAATTGTTGTCCGACTGTAGTTGTAATGTAGTACGATTGTTTTCCAGGTTTAGTCTGATTGTAGTACAAATGTTGTCCAATTGTTGCCCGAGTTTAGTCTGATTGTAATTCGATTGTAGTCTAAATGTAGTCTGATTGTAGCTCAAATGTAGTGTAACTGTTGAATTGTTGTCCAAGTGTAGTTTGATTTTAGTTCAAATGTAGTCAGATTGTAGTTCAACTGTTGTCTGATTGTATTTCAATTGTTGTTCATTGTAATCTGAATGTACTTTAATGGCAGTCTGATTGTTGTCCGAGTGTTGTCTGATTGTAGTTCAAATGTAGTCTAATTGTTGTCCGATTGTAGTCTGACTATAGTCCAGTTGTAGTTCAAATGTAGTCTGATTGTTTTTCGATTGTAGCCCAATTGTAGTTCAAATGTAGTCTGATTGTAGTCCGATGGTAGTCTGATTGCTGTCCGAGTGTAGTCTGATTGCAGTTCAAATGTAGTGTGATTGTTGTTTGATTGTAGTCTGATTGTAGTCTGATAGTAGTTCGATTGTTGTCCAAGTGTAGTTTGATTGTAGTTCAAATGTAGTCCAATTGTTGTCTGGTTGTAGTTTGATTGTAGTCCGATTGTTGTCTGAGTGTAGTCTGTAGTTCAAATGTTGTCTGATTGTAGTTCGATTATAGTCCGATTGTAGTCTGACTGTAGTACGGTTGTAGTTCAAACATAGTCCCATTGTAGTCTGATTGTTGCCTGATTGTAGTTCGATTATAGTCTGATTGTAGCCCAAATGTAATCTGATTGTAGTCCGATGGTGGTCCAATTGTTGTCCGATTGTAGTCTGACTAGTCCGATTGTTGTCCAATTGTAGTCTGATTGCATTTCAATTGTAGTTTGATTGTAGTTCGAATGTAGTCCCAATTGTAGTTGGAGTGTAGTCCGATTGTAATCCAAATGTAGTCAGATTGTAATCTCGTCTCTTTTGATGACGAAAGGATGAGACTGCATTTGAATAGAAGGTTAGGTGCTGCAGTTTGTTGATGGATATTGGTAAATTGACAGTAAATTTTCATTGGGTGAACTTTGCCTTTAACCCTGGTTAAAAAAAAAATCACTAAACACCTCTTAAACTCCAATGCCTGAGTTGGTACCTTTATTAGATGGGACAGTGGAGAACTGACAGGCAGAACTGCATCGAGACAGGCTGGATTTGAACACAATGTCCAGAGCTCTGACAGCTGAACAATCCAATTTAAATAAAGTTCAGCTCCATCATCAACATCTGTGACATTTACCACCGAAAGGAATCAGTCTCTGGTTCCTATAGGAGAAAACAAGAATGACAAAAACATAAGTAATGCATTTACTATGGCCATATTTTGAAACTATTTTAATCTAAATTCTTTTATTTAGTGAGGATGTGTTAAATTGATCAGAAGTGACGGTAAACTGTTAATAATTCTACAATTTAACTGTACTGTTTTGCTCTAGCAACCATAAAGAGACATTTTATTTTGTTTTAGGAGAAACTTGGCAACAGTGTTGGATGACAAAAGCAATATATTACAATTTTAAACCTTAAAATCTTACTCTTAATGTTAGTCTTGTTTTTGAATCTGCCACTATGCTGATATGTACTTATTAAAAAATAAACATATAGTGACTGCAGAATAAGGAACTGTACATTTACTGTAGTAAATGTACCAATATCCAGGGTCAGATAGAATCTTTGGACATTTTTTTGCTATTTTTGTGTACATTTTTATAATATATATCTGCAGATTTATTTTGATTTCTGATTGAAGTCCGATTGTTGTCTGATTGTAGTCCAATTCTAGTCTGATTGTAGTTCAATTGTTTTCTGAGTGTAGTTTGATTGTAGTTCAAATGTAGTCTGATTGTTGTCTGTGTCGTTTAAATGTAGTTTAAATGTAGTCTTATTGAAGTCTGATTGTTGTCCAAGTGTAGTCTAGTTGTAGTTCAAATGTAGTCCGATTGTTGTCTGAATGTAGTTTGATTGTAGTTCAAATGGAGTCAGATTGTAGTCTGATTAAAGTCCGATTGTTGTCTATGCGTAGTCTGATTGTAGTTCAAATGTAGTCTGATTGTTGTCTGAGTGTAGTTTGATTGTAGTTCAAATAGAGTCACATTATAGTCTGATTGTTGTCCAAGTGTAGTCTAGTTGTAGTTCAAATGTAGTCCGATTGTTGTCTGAATGTAGTTTGATTGTAGTTCAAATGAAGTCAGATTGTAGTCTGATTAAAGTCCAATTGTTGTCCGAGTGTAGTTTGATTGCAGTTCAAATGTAGTCCGATTGTTGTCTGGGTGTAGTTTGATTGTAGTTCAAATTGAGTCAGATTGTAGTCTGATTGTAGTCCGATTGTTCTCTGAGTGTAGTCTGATTGTAGTTCAAATGTAGTCTGATTGTTGTCCGAGTGTAGTCTGATTGTAGTTCAAATGTAGTCCGATTGTTTTCTGAGTGTAGTTTGATTGTAGCTCAAATAGAGTCAGATTGTAGTCTGATTGAAATCAGATTGTTGTCCGAGTGTAGTCTAACTGTAGTTCAAGTGTAGTCCGATTGTTTTCTGATTGTAGTTCGATTGTTGTTTGAGTGTAGTCTGATTGTAGTTCAAATGTGGTCTGATTGTAGTCTGATTGTTGTCTGTGTGTAGTCTGATTGTAGTTCAAATGTAGTCTGATTGTTGTCCGAGTGTAGTCTGATTGTAATTCAAATGGAGTCCAATTGTTGTCTGAATGTAGTTTGATTGTAGTTCAAATGTAGTCCGATTGTTCTCTGATTGTAGTCCAATTGTAGTTTTTATTGTAGTTTGTTTGTAGTTTGATTGCTGTCTGATTGTAGTCTGACTGAAATCCGATTGTAGTTCAAATGTAGTTTGATTGTTTTCTGAGTGTAGTTTGATTGTAGCTCAAATAGAGTCAGATTGTAGTCTAATTGAAATCAGATTGTTGTCCGAGTGTAGTCTAACTGTAGTTCAAGTGTAGTCCGATTGTTGTCTGATTGTTGTCTGAATTTATTCAGAATGATTTTGAGAATATAGTAAGTTTCTGATATAATATATCTACTAAAAGGGCAAATAGAACTTTACAAACTGCATTGAAAAATAAATCATATAAGCATTTAGCCAATAATATTACTAAAATTACAGTAAAAACTAAATTAGTACATATTTACATACAAAAGTAAATAGAGTAAATGATGGCGGATTTCTGCACACACTAAAATGCACTCATATAGAATTGAAAGCATTTTTAAACTTTTAACCATAATTTGAGTATTTGTAATTGGTTACATTAAAAAACTGCACCCTAGCAACCAATTAGAATGCCTTAGTAACCGCATAGTTATGCTCTAGCAACTGCTCAGAACATCTTCTATCACGCAGCATGTACTTCTTCTCAGACGAACACAACTCTTGTTCATTTGTGCTCCTGTAAGTGCAGCGTTTGTCTGAATGACTGTAGTTAAGTGTTGCTGTAGGTCTGTTTCCCCTCATTATCGTTAGCGTTAATGTGCATCAGGCCTCAAGTGTCGCTCTCTCTCTACACGCGTTAAAGATCCAGATTGCTGTTTACCAATAAAGAGACGCAGCAGGCGGTCAACGAGACACAACATACTAATTGACTATGGAGTATTTAAGATGTTCAGTGTCAAAAACCTTGGAAACAGACGAGTTCGAGTCCATGTAACACTTAATCTGAAAGCAGCATGTCTGAATTACATCTGCCCACACATGACAGCATTCAAACTATAGATATTTTGTCCTCAACTATATATCTAGATATTATTTTGTTTTATTCTGTCGGAGTAATAAGTGCTTGCGCTGGAGAAAAATCTAGTTTTATTTGCTTAGACGTTGCGGCTTCGTCTCCTCCTTTGATAGCAGAGCTCACGTTATCACCTGTGTAGCCACTAATTTTGTAGTGGCATGTGACGACATGAGGCGCTTCATTAGAGTAGAATTACTCATCATCAACGCAGAGAGACTCTTTCTTTTTGTGCATAATTTTTACTATAGATAAACATTCTTGATGGCAACCCAGTGGCGCAGTAGGTAGTGCTGTTGCCTCACAGCAAGAACGTCGCTGGGTCGCAGGTTCGAACCTCGGCTGGGCTGGGTCAGTTGGCGTTTCTGTGTGGAGTTTGCATGTTCTCCCTGGGTTCGCGTGGGTTTCCTCCGGGTGCTCCGGTTTCCCCCACAGTCCAAAGACATGCAGTACAGGTGAATTGGGTAAGCTAAATTGTCCATAGTGTATGAGTGTGAATGTGTGTGTGTGTGGAAGTTCCCAGAGATGGGTTGCGGCTGGAAGGGCATCCGCTGCGTAAAATCGTGCTGGATAAGTTGGCGGTTCATTCCGCTGTGGCGACCCCGCAAGGGACAAAGCCGACAAGAAAATGAATGAATGAATGAATAAACATTCTTGCCTTTCACCTCAACGAGGGGAAAAGTAGTGCATATATTTCCAGTTTGCAAACCCTCCCTTTGAACTTTGCCATCATTCTGACTCCTGGTCGTTGATGTGTGCCACTGTGCGTGTGCTTGTGTGAGCACACAAACTACTCTGCCTCTAATTGGCAAACGGTGGAAAGGTACTCTATCTAAACCAATCATCACATTCTCAGTTACACCACGTTCACAGACACACCAATCATCATCACTGGTTGGTTATGTGTTCCGCCACAGCCCCGAACACACCCCCTCCCCCCCAGAAAGAGAGGTCCTATCGCTGAGAGAGATGCTGCTTGCATTAAAATCGCTTGTGTTCTCAATTATAGTAACGTTAATGTCGTTGTAACGAGGGAAACAGTGATTCCTTTGATTACTTGTTACTGAAAAAAGTATCGCCGTTAGTAACACTGTTTATTTATAGCACAGTTATTCCCATCACTGGTGTATATACATTAGATTAATCATTCGACTAATCTAACAAAACAAAAAAAATTAAGATCACAGTCCAAATATATGGACACCCAAACTAATGTGCTGGGAAAACATATGAAATAAAATTTGACTTAACAGGAAAAATCAAGAGAAACATAAAATATATATGTTTTAGTTGAAAATTTTGTAGTTTGTAATAATTTTTTTCAATAATTTGTTTGATTTTTTTTTTTTTAGCTTTATATTACTAAAGATCTTTAAACTCATGATGACAATAACTGTTTAATAAAGCTGTTTTGTTTAAATGCTATATTCACTGAGAAATAGATAAAAATATCAAAAGGGGATGTACATTCATTAATTCATTTTCTTTTCGGCTTAGTTCCTTTATTCATCAGGGGTCGCCACAGCGGAATGAACCGCCAACTTATCCAGGATATGTTTTACTCAGCAGATGCCCTTCCAGCTGCAACCCATCACTAGAAAACACCCATACACTCTCATTTACACTCATACAGTATGGACAATTCAGCTTACCTATTAGAATTCACCTATAGCGCATGTGTTTGGACTTGTGGAGGAAACCGGGGCACCCGGAGGAAACCCACACCAACACGGGGAGAACATGCAAACTCCACACAGAAATGCCAACTGGCCTGAGGCTGGCCGAGGCTCGAACCAGCCACCTTCTTGCTGTGAGGCAACAGTGCTACCCACTGCGCTGCCAGGGGATGTACATTTTATATACATAGTTATTTTATTTATTTATAATTTTTAATTTTATTATGATTCCCAAAACTTTTTTATTTTATTTAATTACATTTATTTAGGGCAACACAGTGGCTCAGTGGTTAGCACTGTCGCCTCACAGCAAGAAGATCACTGGTTCGAGTCCCGGCTGGGTCAGTTAGCGTTTCTGTGTGGAGTTTGCATGTGTTGGCGTGGGTTTCCTCCGGGTGCTCCGGTTTCCCCCACAGTCCAAACACATGTGGTATGGGGGAACTTAATAAGCTAAATTGTCCATAGTGTATGAGTGTGAATGTGAGAGTGTATGGGTGTTTACCAGTTTTAGGTTACAGCTGGAAGGGCATCCGCTGTGTAAAACATATGCTGGATAAGTTGGTGGTTCATTCTGCTGTGGCGACCCCTGATTAATAAAGGGACTAAGCCGAAATTTGACATTTTTATTTGCTCAGCATTTTTTACTCACAATAGTCTTAAACACAACACACCTAAAATCCCACAGACGTCAGAAATTCTGACAGGATCTGGATCACAAGAGGTATAGCTGCTTCTGCTTGAGAAGAAAATACAAAAAAGAAAAGGAGAGAGAGAGAATCTGCTCAGAATAAGCATGAGTAAAGTGCCAGTAAAGCGAGAGAGCGTGTTTTATTTCTCCAGAGAGCAGAGCGTTAGTCCTGCTGAAGCTGAGTTATAGCCGTATTGAACAGAACAGCCCTGATTTACTCTCTCCATACATTCAGAACTTTCTCCAGTTTTCAGACTGACAGTAAAGATGTCTGTAATGTCACAGGAGATTCTGTTTCAAGTAAATGCTGAGCTTTTGCGCCCTCTATTCATCAGAAAGACCTGAAAAATAAAACAGACCCCAGTTGAAGACCACTTGCAGCTTTTACTTTTTATTAGTTGATCAAAAAGGATGACACGGTGGCTCAGTGGTTAGCACTTTCGCCTCACAGCAAGAAGGTCGCTGGTTCGAGTCCTGGCTGGGCCAGTTGGCGTTTCTGTATGGAGTTTGCATGTTCTCCCCGTGTTGGCATGGGTTTCCTCCGGGTGCTCCGGTTTCCCCCAAAGTCCAAGCACATGCACTACTGAAATTTGAATTGAATAAACTAAATTAGCCATAGTGTATGTGTGCGTATGTGAATGAGTGTGTATGGATGTTTCCCAGTACTGATTTGCAGCTGGAAGATCATACACTGTGTAAAACATATGCTGGATAAGTTGGTGGTTCATTCCGCTGTGGCGACCCCTGATGAATAAAGGGACTAAGCGGAAGGAAAATCAATTATTGACTTGATCAAAAACTTAAAGCAGCAATTCTGTTTTTAACCCTGACGTTAAATAACAAAAATAATAACAATAAATCAATAAATATCAATAACTTATATTTATTATAATATGATACTTTCATTAAATAAGTAAATATCCATAATTCATTTTATTATAATATAATACTTTTATTTAATAAAAAATAAATATAAAAATGTAAATTTATTATAATGTACTAAAATACTTTTATTAA
>LR812536.1:4750255-4796192 GCA_903798195.1 Danio kyathit | reverse complement strand
TAGTTAAATGCATATGGTGGTGATTTTAATCTTTACCATAAACATCAGTGGTTTGATATAAACTATAAACTGTTCTCCCAGTACTTCTGTGTTATTTGACTGTTTGTAACTTCATAACAAACTCAAAGACTAAAGACTCAATCTCTTTCTTAGTTTTGTCAAATTCAGACTTGAATGCAGCGATTGGAAGGATTAATAAACACATGCAAATCACCATCATTTATAATTTTTGTTGCGTGGTGTTGAAATCCCGATCTTTTGATGATTAATGGTGCAGCTTACACTGAATGCATTAATGCAGGCTAAACAAGTGAAAACACCTTTAATAACCTAAGAAACCCTCCACATCCCGAGTAACCCACCACAACTTCTTATGTCATTATATTTTACAGGAAAGCCTAAATACTTTCATACATGTGATTTGAATGTCGTGAGATCTCTCTGCGATCATTACAAATTTAGGATTAATCTACAAGTTAAAAAATGTATTAATCCACGTGTCACGTGTATTCCGAACTGTGGGTTGTGATCAACCGTGATCCGTTACACCTCTAGTAAATTAGCAGTTTTCTGTATTTTGTGATTCCTGTTTATTTATGCTTGTGAATTGCATTATGGTAGCTTGATCTTTTTTAAAACAACGTTTAACCTTCCAAGTTCTAAAAAGTGACTTCATGAACACTTTTTTTATAGTAACAAAGTGCTATATTGTCTGGGTTGGTGTTGTATATTACGCTACAAAGACCTTCTAATAAACTCCCACCACATTTTCTGGTATTTTACAGACTTATTTCTCTATTTATTATTATTTATTATACATTATACTGTTTAAAACTTCTAAAATGTCACTAAAAGTCACTTTGTTGAACTGTAGAGTTGAATTTTCAGCATTAAAAGTCGACAGAGCAGAGATCAACATCCTATAATGCAGTTCACAACAACAAATAAACAAAAAACATCACATAAAACAAAAACTGTGAATTAAAATATATTTTTACAGTATAAATATGGACACTCATAATCAAGTCCTGTGATTAAAATGGCAGTAAAGATTGTGAACCAGAAAAAAAACACACAGTAAAACCATAACCAACAACTGGTGAATGTCCAGACAAATGTGCAATATAAATCAACCTCTAATCTAAATATGATATCTAAATACTTATTTGTATTTGTCTGAAACGTCTACGTGACTACAGATAACATAGTAAAACATTTTTAAAAAGTGTTAAATTCGACAAACTTGTTGAAATGTGGCATTAAAGGGAGTGCGAGTCACTATCAGTCCACTAGAGGGAGACAAAAAGCAGGAATTAAAGGAGGAATTTAGGAGAAAATCTGCCATTTTCTCATTCTCATGTCATTTTAAGTACATCATATTTTTATAGGTCACATGGGGTTTGTATAGTATGAAAAGTGAGTTAATAATTATTTTTAAAAACTTAGAAATGTTATATATGGGTCAAAGAAGAAAAGGGGTTTCAAGCATTACAATAAAAGCACAATGCATTGTTTTGTACATCAGAATGTCTAACTAAATTACATTTTCTCAGCATTTTAAGTACATATATATCATATATTATACAATAAATTTATATAATATATATTTATATATTATATTTAAGTACATATCATATTTTAGTATTTTTTATATGTTTTCGAAAAGGTCACATGAGCTTTGTATGGCATGAAATAATAATGACTAAATTGTTTTAAAAACATTTAAATTGAAATGTTTTATATATACACACATGGGTTAAAGAAGAATAGGTGTTTCAAGCATTAAAGCAAATAAAAAAAACGTATCATTATTATTGATTATACATACATTTTTGTACATTAGTATGTGTTGCTTAATTACACTTTTCTGAGCAAAAAAAAAGATCACACATTATTCATGATTTAAAGATGAAAACAACTGAAATGTCATTTGTGTAGCAATAGTTTAAAGGGCACCTATGATGAAAATCAGCTTTTGTAAGCTGTTTGGACAGAACTGTGTGTAGGTATAGTGTGTCCACAGTCATATTGGAGTGATACAAACCCAACAAGTCTCTTTTTTAAAAATTTCCTGATGTTAAAATAGGACGCAAATCCCAGTGATTGAGGCCCACCGCAATGTGCCATAGGAATGTGGTTTCCCCTGTCCACCGAATTGATTGACAGGCGCCATGTTTCTATAATAACATGTATACACATGTCCACAGAACATTTTTTGCAAAGAACCTGAGGTTAAAATATTTGTCTTTAAAATAGAGAATGTTTGTAATAGACAGCAAAACTGATATCTAATTCTTAAACGCTATAATCACCACGACCGCCTTGGTGTCAGTAAATGTGCATATATGTGTGTGTGTGTGGCTTGAATAAACTCCAGCACAAATACATGAAATAAACTTACTTGGTATTTTTGACTAACAAGCTGTATTTCAGCATAATCAGAGTCTGTCTCTATCACTGACTGCTGTTTATCTGATGTAACACAGGAAAAGAAGACACGCACGTGGGAATGGTGGGTGGGGAGAAATGGGCAGATTCTGAAGGCTATAATATATAATCTGATGGGTGTTTTGAGCTGAAACTTTACAGAGACATTCTGGAGACACCAAATGCTTAACTTATATCTTGTAAAAGGGGTAAAATAGGTGCCCTTTAAAAAAAAAAAAAAAAACTTGTGACATTTCGATAATGAATTATATAACTTAATTAATAGACTATTTAAGCATCAAAATTCTAATTAAAATTCATTTTGAATCTTTATACTTTGCCACTATACTTCAAACCACTAGATTTTACCCAACAAGTTTTAATAATCTAGAATGCACACAAAAAGAATTATCACTTATTCTTTTATACTTTTAACTAAGTGCAAGTCAGAATATGCATCTCATTTCATTTATACATAAATAAATCCGTCATCCTGAATGAAGATACATTATTTCACTCATATTTTGGCATTTTAACTTTCACAAATGTTATTAGAAACAATATTTTGCTTGCATTTAAAGGGGTCATGACATACCTGTTTTATATTTTGTATTTGTTCTTTATTTAGTTTTGTATTATCCACTTATAATGCTTTCAAGAAAAAAGAATACATCATAATGTAGAAGTAATCGGCTATTTTCGGTGCTGTTTTTGACCTTCATCAGAACACTTCATTTTAATGGGCGTGGCCAATTGTAGACTCAGGGTAAACACCCACTAGTGTGATTGGCTGACAGTTTTGCATATTAACAAGCCTAAACAGGCAGTGAAGTAGAAGTTGGTGTCGATCTTCTGCACAGGTAGAACTTATCCACACTTAATCCATCATTATCATCATTTTTTGAGGGGGTCTGGCTTTATATAAGCTGATTTTAAAGGGAACCACGACATTTTAAGCTCTGAATATGAATATTTATATACTACACTGAGCTCTGTATCTGTCAGAATTCTTAGTTCATGACACCTTTGATATAAAATCACTTCTTTGACCCATATATATACACATATCATTTTTAAAATATATATATTTTTCATTCATTTGATGTGGCATTTTCATTTAGACACATTCAGCAGAAAACTCAATGCACTGATGTCCCACTTCACAATAAAGTTCCATTAGTTAAACGTACTTACTAATATAAACAAACAATCGACATTTTCTTGTTAACTCTCGGTCCATAACTCATGTTAACTAACACAACTTTGAATGTTAATAATGCATTAGCAAATGTTGAAATAATAAATGCTGTACAAGTGTTGTTTATATTGTTAAACACGTTAACATTATTACACGGCTCACTGCGATGCTTGATTCTGATTGGTCAAGAATGATATTCAGTAGGGATGCTCCGATCGATCGGCCAGAGATCGGTATCGGCCGATAATCACATTTTATGACTCGATTGGTACTCGCCAATCTGGCCGATCTCATGAACCGATCACAGGTGTCTGTTTACGAGTTTATATGCAGAGGAACCAGACATGCTAGTTGGAGAGCAAAATATTGGAATGGTAATTTTACATATATAAGAACTGAGAGTTCTGTGTTTTTGACGATATTGCAAGTTCACTAAAACCTGGCTGAAATACAATTAAAAACGTAAAAAAAATGTTTTAATTGAATATTTCATAATATACCTTTTTGTAATATACTCACTGCAATAAACAAATATATATTTATAGATGTGCATTTTAACATCTTATGCATCAAATATGTACTTTTTCTTGATTGAGACATGTCGAATTCTTCTTCCATCATTTGCAATGTTTTTAAATTGCTTTGTTAGTTGTTTTTCTTACCATTTTTTTGTATCTGTTTCATCTATTATTTTCTGTAAAGTTGCTTCTGACCATGACATGTCCACACTAAATGGTTATACGAGACATGTTTGAGGGATTATATTCAACATTCTTCATTTATTCTCTGAGGTGTAAGGCAAGATCTCCACTTAATTATAATACTTAGGGGGGAAAATGTGCTCCATGTATTATAAAGCTTGAAGCATCAGAATCGGTACTCAGTATTGGCCGATCAGCATCCCTAATATTCAGGTATGTTATTTCAAGATAACAACCGATTAAACTAATAACACACACTCATCGCTCACTGCAATGCTTGTTTCTGATTAGTCAAGAATGATATTCAGGTATGTTATTAGGCATGTTATTCCCAGATAACAACCGATTAAACTAATAACACACACTCATCGCTCACTGCAATGCTTGTTTCTGATTGGTCAAGAATGATGTTCAGATATGTTATTAGGTGTGTTATTCCCAAATAACAACCGATTAAACTAATAACACACACTCATCGCTCACTGCAATGCTTGTTTCTGATTGGTCAAGAATGATCTTCAGGTAAGTTATTCCCAGATAACAACCACTGTTCTTAACTGTCTGGCGCCATCTTGCAGATGGATAATAATAGTAATGTTAATAATAATATTAACAATAATACTAATGTTATAAAGACAAGTCGTAGTTAGTGCGTTTATCATTCTGCAAGCTTTCATTAAATTAGATAAATGTTTTGTGTCTAATAGTGTAGTTTTGTGGCATGTGATAACTGGGATAATGTACATCTAGATCAGGGGTGCTCAACCCTGTTCCTGGCGATCGACCTTCCAGCTGATTTCAGCTCCAACCCTGATCAAACACACCTGAACCAATTATTTAGAACGTGAGGAGCACTTGATAATTACAGGCAGGTGTGTTTGATAAGGGCTGCAACTGAAAACTGCAGGTAGGTCGATCGCCAGGAATAGGGTTGAGCACCCCTGATCTAGATGGTTGTTATTCCAGAATAAAGCCCTTCAGTCTTATATAACAGCTGCTAATCAACCTGTATTCTGCCAGAACAACCAGCTAGATGTACATTATTCATTACAGATTACACTGCTGTCTGGAATACTCTATTCTGATTGGTCAGTCATGATATTCCATAGTATGTTATTCGCAGATAACAACCAGTGAATAACACAGACTCATCTGGGACCTTCAAATCATTTTGACCATCAGTGAATACATTCACATCCATAGCTATATGCTTGTCTGTCACACTGCAGTTTTCGACTGTTTGGCGCCATCTTGTGACTGAATAATGCACTGGTTAGTGTATACTCCATTCAGCTGTTTTCGTGTGTCAACTTTGCCTTTAATTGAAGAGTTAATAAACTATTATGGCTCAGAACAATGTCTTGTGTCGAGTATTTACGTTTTGTGGCAAGTAGCTGTGTAATAAACAGGATAAAGCACATCCAGGACGGTTGTTTTTTTTGTTTTGTTTTTCGCAGAATAAACCCTTCAGTCTTATACAACTGCTTATAACCATTTATTCTGCCAGAACAACCGGCTAGATGCACATCATCCCTTTTTTAAAGTGATAGCTCACCTCAAATATAATTGACTTGCCCTTGTTTTGAAAACCTTTACAAGTTTCTTCTGCTGTTTTTCCTACTGTGTGGTTACAGATTTTCATCAAAATAATATCTTTAGTGTTCAACAGAAGAAAGAAACTCATACACGTTCCTAAGCACATGAGAATCAATAAAAAAGGGAGCAAATATAAAATTGAGTGAACTATCCCTTTAACTAATGGAACCTTATGGTAATGTGTGACTGAAGAACACCCGTGACACACATCTATCCTGATGTATTGTGGGTATTTGGTGTAAAGTGCTCTGGAAATGTGAAGACTGAGCTCCAGGTGAAGGTGTAAGAGACATTCTGTCCATCATTAAGATTAAAACAGAGTGAAGCGTGGGTTTTACGCTGATTATTAGCATGCACACTTGCTCTGCTCGGAGTCGTGTGGTTCTGTCAGGTCGGCGGTGCTGTGGCCGTTGCTGCGAACCGTCCCGTCGGGGATCCAGGATTTATCCACACATCTCTCCATGCGCTTCATGATCAGATCCAGCAGAACCTCCACCGCACGACTCACATTCTCACCGTTCGCCGCGCTCGTCTCGAAGTATGGCACGCTGAGGAGAAAAACACTCTTCAGTACATTCAGAGTACATCATTAGTTGTATGTACATAATAAATCACATGCTGATCACCAGTTCATTTCTTTAAATTATTAATTAACTACTGAGTACATCATTATAGTTGTAAATTAGGGCTGCATGATACTGGAATAATATGTTGTCGCATGTTGCAAGGATGGTATTTCTTACGATATATTTAATCAGTAAAAAAAAATTAAATAGAGAAATAAAAAATAAACCACATACTGATCTCAAGAGCTGGCTATGTTACTTTAAAAACATAAATACAATGACATGATGTAACCGTATGGGAATTACTTTTATAATTACTATGGCTGTTTCTCAATATGCATTCTTCAGCGGTCTTGCGTCCTCGTGTTCTCGTGTAACGTCATCATCAGCTGCCAAAGTTCAGTTCCAATACTCAAGACCGCAAGAACAGAGGATGCGTGAAAGCTCCCGGATGTGTTCTTGATATCGAGGACGCACCGATGCAGACTTGAGCACCGATCTCGCTCGAGAAGTCCCAGAAGTCATTGCGACTGGAGGTGGGAAGTGCAGCATTTTATTTAGATTTATTATTAAAGTTCAGCGATATAACTTGTTTACCTCAGGAGTTTCCCTAAATGAAACGGTGAATATAAACATTACCATGAAATCTTAATAAAGGAATAAACACAATAAGAGTGTTTGTTTGCTGAAATTCGTTTTAAAATCTGTTTTATTTATATTGTGCAACATATATTTATAATGTTTTTATGCAGAGTATATATTTTGAAAAGGGGAAAAACAATAAATCGTTGTATGAATGCTGAAATGTTTAAATAATAATCCATTAAAAACACGCAAAGGTCACGTGACCATCAGGAAGAACGCAGCAGCTCATTTCTCACAGGACGCGTTCTCTGTTTCGTGGTCTCCCGAGTTCGTTCTTCCGAGGACACCTGGCAAGACCGGTCTCCACAAGAACGCAAGTCAGTTCTCTGCGTTCTTGGAATTGAGAAAAAGCCACTGTCCGAAAAGAAATGTAATTGCTCAGTAAGGAATTTATTTACTTGACTCGATACTACTTAAAATCCCTATAAAATAAATTAACAAATAGATAACAAAAATTCAATTAATAAGTCAAGCAGGGCATTTTTAAGTAAAACAAGTTTTAATTCTTTCACATTTTATTAATACACAACTGGTTAAACAGAATTGCTCCTCAAAAAATACACTTTCAAAGTAATTACTTCATATTTCAGACATACTATATAATGTCATTCATTTCTGACTCAATTTCATTGTCTCATTAATATATTTCATAAATTTAAAAAGAAAATAATTCTAAAAAATGCAAAAACAAACATTTTTATTGTCCTAATTAAAAAAATATATGTATTAATATTTATTATTATTGTTAATATTAATTACAATTATTATATTTTAAAATATATTTTACCATTTGAATGTAATATTTTCATGACCATTATAAAAAACAAGTGATATTAAATGCATTTTTGAGTAACAATTTTAAAAACATCATTATAAATGATACAAATGTTTAGATTTATTTATATATACAGTTGAAGTCAGAATTATTAGCCCCTCTTTGAATTTTTTTTTCTTTTTTTTTTAAATTTCCCAAATGATGTTTACCAGAGCAAGGAAATTTTCACAGTATGTCTGATAATATTTTTTCTTCTGGAGAAAGTCTGATTTGTTTTGTTTCATTTAGAATAGAAGCAGTTTTTAATTTTTTAAACACCATTTTAAGGTCAATATTATTAGCCTCTTTAAGCTATATTTTTTTCTCGATAGTCTACAGAACAAACCATCATTATACAATAACTTGCCTAATTCCCCTAACCTGCCTAGTTAACCTAATTAACCTAGTTAAGCCTTTAAATGTCACTTTAAGCTGTATAGAAGTGTCTTGAAAAATATCTAGTCAAATATTATTTACTGTCATCATGACAAAGATAAAATAAATCAGTTATTAGAAATGAGTTATTAAAACTATTATGTTTAGAAATGTGTTGAAAAAATCTGCTCTCCGCTAAACAGAAATTGGGGGAAAAAATAAACAGGGGGGCTAATAATTCTGACTTCAACTGTATATATCATTCTAAAAATGTAATTAATACAAATCATTTTATGTAATATAAAAATAATATAGAAATAAAACATAAATGTAGCCTTGATAATATGTACAGATATTTTAAAAATAGTCTTAAATATCCCAAACATTTGACTTGCAATGTAACAAATATATATTATCATTTTTATTATCATTATTAGTATTATTATTATTATAATTCATTAAAATCATTATGGTGACGCGGTGGCGCAGTAGGTAGTGTTGTCGCCTCACAGCAAGAAGGTCACTGGTTCGAGCCTCGGCTGCGTCAGTTGGCATTTCTATGTGGAGTTTGCATGTTCTCCCCACGTTGGCGTGAGTTTCCTCCGGGTGCTCTGGTTTCCCCCACAGTCCAAAGACATGCGGTACAGGTGAATTGAGTAGGCTAAATTGTCCGTAGTGTATGAGTGTGAATTAGTGTGTGTGGATGTTTCCCAGAGATGGGTTGCGGCTGGAAGAGCATCCGCTGCGTAAAACACGTGCTGGATAAGTTGGCGGTTCATTCCGCTGTGGCAACCCCGGAATAATAATAATAAAGGGACTAAGCCGAAAAGAAAATTAGGCGTTTGCATGTTCTCCCCATGTTGGCGTGGGTTTCCTCCGGTTTCCCCCACAGTCCAAACACATGCGCTACAGGGGAATTGGATAAACTAAATTGGGCATAGTATATGATTGTGGATGAGTGTGTATGGGTGTTCCCCAGTGTGAATGAGTGTGTATGGGTGTTTCCCAGTACTGGGTTGCGGCTGGAAGGGCATTCGCTGTGTAAAACATACTGGTTAAGTTGGCAGTACATTCTGCTGTGGCGACACCTGATTAATAAAGGACTAAGCCGGAGGAAATGACTGAATAAACAATTTAATATAATATAATATAATATAATATAATATAATATAATATAATATAATATAATATATTATAATATAATATAATATAAAATAAAATTTTATTAAATAAAATATAATATAATAAAATAAAATAAAATAAAAAATATAATAAAATAAAATAAAGCAAAATATAATATAATATAATATAATAAAATATAATATAATAAAATATAATATAATATATATAAAATATAATAAAATAAAACATAACATAATAGAATATAATACAATACAGTATAATAAAATAAAATAAAACATAATAAAATAAAATGAAATATAACTTAATAAAATAAAATATATTATTCATTCATTCATTTTCTTTTCGGCTTAGTCACTTTATTAATCCGGGGTCGCCACAGTGTAATGAACAGCCAACTTATCCAGCACATGTTTTATGGATGCCCTTCCAGCCGCAACCAATCTCTGGGAAATATAATATGATATAATATAATATAATATAATATAATATAATATAATATAATATAATATAATAAATACAATATAATATAATATAATATAATATAGTATAATAAATACAATATAATATAATATAATATAATAAATACAATATAATATAATATAATATAATAAATACAATATAATATATAACATAATATAATATAATATAATAAATACAATATAATATAATATAATATAATATAATATAATAAATACAATATAATATAATAAATACAATATAATATAATTCATTCATTCATTTTCTTGTCGGCTTTGTCCCTTGCGGGGTCGCCACAGCGGAATGAACCGCCAACTTATCCAGCACGATTTTTACGCAGCGGATGCCCTTCCAGCCGCAACCCATCTCTGGGAACACAATATAATATAATATAATATAATATAATTTAAGCTTTTGACTATTAAACACAACTTCATGCATAATTTTTCTAAACATAAATCAAGAGCAAATATATATAATTCTCCTGACGTGTTCATGAGAGCAGCACACACTCAGCTGCATGATAAATCGTATCAGGGTGTGTGAGTGAGTGATCACTGCTGTTATACGGAGCATAATCCTGCATTCGGCTTGTCCACACTGAAGACGCACATTAACACAGTCAATATTAGTTTTTCGGTATCCCGCATGTGTAGCGTGTGACATTTAACGAGAGCCGTCCTCATCTTAGGCAAACACTGCAGACTCGGCCCTTAAAACAAACACGCTTCGAGACGCTGCACCTTCTGAACACAGCACAATATCCGCTCAGCCGGGACATTACAGACAATATTTCTACAGCTCTATGAGTCAAACTTCACAGGCACTTCAGGAAAATATACTACGGTAATCTAATTAGGATTAAAGAGGAGCTTTTATGTCCCTTTTTACAAGTCTCTGATGTCCCTAGAGTGTGTATGTGTGCAGTTTCAGCTCAAAATACCGCACAGGTAATGTTTATAACTCTCTGAAACTGACCCTATTAGGCTTTGATCCTAATTGTGCTGTTTTGGTGACTGTCGCTTTAAATTCAAATGAGATTGTGCTCTTTTCAGAAGAGGGCGGAGCTACAAATGCCAATGTGTCAGCATAGTGGCAGATTCAAAACTGGACTAACCTTATCTGCGTGAAAAAAATCTCCACATTTATAATCCTCTTACCTCGTTTACACTGCCAGTTAAATGCGACCCAATTCAGATTTTTTGCTCATATGTGACACAGATCAGATCTGTTCTATGACCGTGTAAACACGAAAAAAAACGCATGCATTCGGATATTCAAGGATCGGTTTCAGGCCTCCTCCATATGTGGAAATAAATCAGATATAAATCAGATATGTGACAATGCGACTATCATGTAAACAGACAGATCGGATTTATTGAGGCATTCAGCTTTGTACGTCATTAAACTTGTGACATTGCGGTACTTCTCAGAAGGTAGAGCGTGTGTGGAGACGCTGACGCGGTAAACAACAACAACAGAGGAAACATGGAGGAGGAAAGTGGTCAGTCACCACAATTTGCTCCCACCAGGCCTGATATCTCTCTCGCACCCACAAATTCCTCTGAATGGTGGAGGACACCATATATAAACCAAAGGCGCAAGCTGCGATGACGGCCCTTTCCCTCCTCCTCCTTCGCCTCAAAATCATTTTAAAGTTGGGCGATCTTCGCATATTTCGCAGAGCTAAAAACAAGACAATTTCTTCCATCATGGCTAGTGTGGTGCAGATGCTAGAACCCGGCTTTACACATGCGCGACGTCGTAAATTGTATGGCAAGTGTAAACACATTAATCGGATATGGGTCACAATTAAAAGAACGTGTAAACGGACAGGCAAAAAAACATCAGATATAGGCAACAAATCAGGGCATCAAGACCTGACAGTGTAAACAAGGCCTTAGTCACTGACATCATCTTCAGCAGTCAAAACTCTAATGGTTAATGGACGGCTGATTCTCACTCAGGGCAGTTTCAAGAGTTCACACTTAGCTGATGATTAATTATAAAGCTTGTTTGGCATGCTGTCCCGGGAGAGAGCCCTGAGCTCATGAGATCCTCGAGCCCGGGGCTCCCTCCCGTTGCAAGGCGAGAGGGGAGATCGAGCTCAGGTAGATCTCGAGAACTCCCCCTTCGTAGTGTTTGAAGTGCAGATAGTAGTTCTCTTTAACGAGATAGGTACTAGATAGGGAGCAAGTCTATAAAGTTAATCAAACAATAATTTAGGTTGCATGTTTTTAATCGGTGGGAGGAAACCGGAGGAAAACCCACGTGAGCACGGGGAGAACAAGCAAACTCCACACAGAAAATGTCCGCTGGTTTGGTAAAGCCTAGAACCATTGACATTCTTGCTGTGAGGCAACAGCGCTAAGCGCTGGGCCACCGTGTCACCCATCTAGAAAGGGAAGGAGTAGGGGTGGAAGGGGGATTCTTCAAGCGAAGATAGCGGTGATATGAAACCCGGGGTATTTATAGTAGCTTAGGGATCGTCTGATTGGTACATGGTGATTTGGATAATGTGGGTCCAGCTGCTAGCAATCATAAGCACGTGATCCTCTCGAAATTAGTTTATAAATAAACTTCACTTATGCTAATGAGGGAGAGATGGTCAATAGTGGGTGGGCCTTTCCCCATCTGATGACATGTGCAAAGGGAGAACTCTCTGATTTATTCAAGTCTGATTATAAAAACACAGCTAATTAAGTGTTACCATTAGAAGCTGCTTATATTCACAGACTGCTGTGCTTAAACCACTTATAAAAGTGATTTTTCAAAATAGGTCCTCTTTAAGATATTAAATCATGATTATATCTAGAGATGCACATATTTGACGCACAAACAAACAGATTTTCTTCATTCTTTTTGGCTATTAATATCAGAGTATTAAAAGACTAGCTTTTTTTTTTTTTACATCAATTGGTCGGCGCTATTAGCCTAGTGGTTGAGTGCGCCGACATATGGCACCATGGTGCTCACGGCGACCTGAGTTCGATTCCCGGCTTGAGGTCCTTTGCCGACCCTTCCCCTCTCTCTGCTCCCAACTATTTCCTGTCAATTCTCTGCACTATTCTATCCATTATAGGCTCAAAACCCCCTAAAAAATTATAAAACATCAATTGAATGTTAATTTGTCCCATTTGTGATTTTTATTCCTACTTAAGTTGTAGCTTCTGACCATTAATCAAATCAGAGATGTGATTTTATGACACTAATTGATGCTTTATTATCTTACCTAAAGAGAACTACGACAACTAATTTTTTACATACATTTTTGTTGCAAAATGTACATAATAAATAAATATAAAAAATAATAAATCAAATCAGAGATGTGAGTTTATGGCACTAATTAATACTTTATTATCCAAAACGTAACTAATGTAGCAATTTTGTATTTTACTGTCATTTTTATTAATGTGAAAGGTATATAATAACAACAACAATAAATAAATAATTTACAATAAACCAAATCAGAGATGTGATTTTATGGCACCAATTAATGCTTTATTATCCACAACATAACTAACTTTATATTTTTGTATTTTACAATAATTTGATTAGTGTAAAAAATACAATAATAATGAATTATTATATGTTAAAAATGATAATAAAACACAATTAAAAAACGATAATAAAAAATGCAATAAAAAATATTATGAATCAAATCAGATGTGATTTTATGACACCAATTAATGCTTTATTATCCACAACATAACTAACTTTATATTTTTGTATTTTACAATAATTTGATTAGTGTAAAAAATACAATAATAATGAATTATTATATGTTAAAAATGATAATAAAACACAATTAAAAAACGATAATAAAAAATGCAATAAAAAAATATTATGAATCAAATCAGATGTGATTTTATGACACCAATTAATGCTTTATTATGCTAAACATAACTAACTTAATTTGTTTGTATTTAAATTTTTATTGGTGTTAAATAATAATATTATTAATAATAATAATAATAATAATAATAATATTATTATTATTATTAAATAACAACAACAACAATAATAATAATACTTATAATAATAATAATAATAATAATAATAATAATATAAAGTTATATATACAGTTGATGTCAGAATTATTCGCCCCCTTCTGAATTTTTTTTCCCTTTTTTAAATATTTCCCAAATGATGTTTAACAGAGCAAGGAAATTTTTCTGATAATGTTTTTTCTTCTGGAGAAAGTCTTATTTGTTTTATTTCGACTAAAATTAATTTTAGATTTTAATTAAAAATTTTTAAAAAACATTTTGAGGTGAAAATTATTAGCCCCTTTAAACTATATATTTTTTTCGATAGTCTACAGAACAAACCATCGTTATACAATAACTTGCCTAATTACCCCAACCTGCCTAGTTAACCTAATTAACCCAGTTAAGCCTTTAAATGTCACTTTAAGCTGTATAGAAGTGTCTTGAAAAATATCTAGTCAAATATTATTTTCTGTCATCATGGCAAAGATAAAATAAATGAGTTATTAAAGATGAGTTATTAAAACTATTATGATTAGAAATGTGTTGACAAAATCTTCTCTCCGTTGTGTATGGCCATACACCTAAAACGCTTCACAATCATGAGGGGGGGGGGGGGGGGGGGGGGGTCTCTCCATACCGCCACCAGATATTGTAAATGTATTTTATATACACTTTGTTTACATGTTTTTTTTATCATAATAACATTTCATATTGGGACAAAGGGAGGCTGACTGAAAGCTACATTGTAAAGAAATAAGGATTAATAGATCCGATACTGAATTAAGCTGTGTTTAGTCAAAACTCTCCTTTCTGATAATTAAACAAAAGCAGACTTGTTTTATGACATAACCTTATATTATTATTTGTGTATGTTACTTCCATTTTTCTAGTCTAAAATTTGACTGTTTAAAACTCAAGCAATTTCAGGCAGATGTATTGAATTTTCTGATAAAATCTGTGCATAATAATACCCTAATAATATTCACGACTAACTGCTTCGGTTGCTATGGAAATCAAATGCTTTGAGCTGATAAACATGAGTGAGTTCTGATAAGGTGTTGAGTCAATATTAATGCATTATTGGCTGAATGTGACAGAAACAAGCATCTGGAGTTTCTCACCCGTATTTCTCTGCCAGTTCTCTTGCGTTCTCCGCTTTGACGGCGCGCTGCTCCTCAAGGTCTGATTTATTTCCACACAAGACGATATCAGGATTCTCACAGTACGCATGTGTCTGCAGCTGACCTGAACGACACATTTCAGCAACTCATTGGTCAAATATATATATATATGACAAAATAATAATCATTTAGAAAACAATAATAATGTTAAGCATTTCACAAAATTAGTATTATCAAGCTAAAATTTAAATTACAATAATCATGTAATTATAAACAAATACATTTTTTAAAATAGTTTATTTTTATTTGATCAAAAATAAAATTATTATTAAGATAAATTAAAACTATTTAGTAATTTTATAAAAAGATAGTATTGTTGTAATTATGATTTTTAAATTATGAAAAATGCAATTATAATATTAGTATAATCGTTATTATTTAAATATATTAGCAATCACTACGCTGCTAGTTCAAATGAAAATATTAATAATGTATTTTATAACAATATTTATAGCATGTTTTTGAATTTTATATTATTACAATAAATTTTTATTTTTATGAATTATTTAATATTTATCATTATCATTATTATTAGATTATCGCTCTAAGCTGCTAGTTGAAATAAAATGAAGATATATGTAAAATAATAATTTATCATAATTATCTAGTGTTTCCATAACCATTGTTAATGTTTTTTTGAGGAAACATTAATAAAAATCATAATAAATGTTTTATTTAAATTATAATCTAAAAATGTGTGTGTGTGTGTGTGTGTGTGTGTGTGTGTGTGTGTGTGTGTGTGTGTGTGTGTGTGTGTGTGTGTGTGTGTGTGTGTGTGTGTGTATATACAGTTGAAGTCAGAATTATTAGCCCCCGTTTATTTTTTTTCCCCCAATTTCTGTTTAACAGAGAGCAGATTTTCTCAACACATTTCTAATCATAATAGTTTTAATAATTCATCTCTAATAACTGATTTATTTTATCTTTGCTATGATGACAGTAAATAATAATTGACTAGATATTTTTTAAGACACTTTTATACAGCTTAAAGTGACATTTAAAGGCTTAACTAGGTTAATTAGGCAAGTTACGGTAATTAGGCAAGTCATTGTATAACCATGGTTTGTTCTGTAGACTATCAGAAAATAAAAATAAAAACTGGTTTTATTCTAGCCAAAATAAAACAAATAAGACTTTCTCCAGAAGAAAAAATATTATCAGACATACTGTGAAAATTTCCTTGCTCTGTTAAACATCATTTGGGAAATATTTAAAAAAGAAAAGAAATTCAAAAAGGGGCTAATAATTCTGACTTCAACTGTATATCTACAACTCTAAAAATGAAATTATAGTATATATATATATATATATATATATATATATATATATATATATATATATATATATATATATATATATATATATATATATATATATATATGAATATATAATATGACTATACTTTTATTGTTTTTATTCTCATTATCATCATCATCATCATCATCATCATCATCACTGTAGCCAGTTGAAAGGTAAAATAATGTGTGTGTAAGTCTGGAATCTCTTACTCATCCAGTTGCGCACGTTCAGGAAGCTCTGCTCGTTGGTGAGGTCAAAGAGCAGCAGAAAACCCATTGCATCTCTGAAGAAAGCAGTGGTCAAACTCCGAAACCTGCGGGAGCATTTACAGGAGAAAACACTGATCAAATAACTGTGGAAAACCAGACAAATGTTTTTTTAAGGTCAATATTATTAGCCCTCATTGGCTGCAGAACAAACCAAGTGCTGTTTAACAAAGAGAAGATTTTTTTCCAACATATATTTAAGCATAATAGTTTTAATAACTAATTTCTAATAACTTTCATCTTTGCCGTGATGACAGCACATAATATTTCACTAGATATTTTTTCAAGATACTAGTATTCAGCTTAGTGACATTTAAAGGCTTAACTAGGTTAAAGGCTTAACAGTGGTTTATTCTGTAGCCAATCAGGGTTACTAATATTGACCTTTAAAAAATGCATTTAAAACTTTCATTCCAGACAAACTAAAAGTAATTAGACTTTCATCAACTTATCATCAACTTATCCAGCATATGTTTTACACAGCGGATGCCCTTCCTTCAGCTGCAACCCACTACTGGGAAACATCCATACACAATCACGCGCACACACACTACGGCCAATTTAGTTTATTCAATTCACCTGTAGCACACCTACAGACTTTTCTCCATGAGAAAAAAAATAGGAAATACCATATTAAAAAGTCTTTCCTCTGTTAAAAAGCATTTGGACAGGGTTCATATGGTCATGGAAAACCTGAAAAAGTCATGGAATTTTGACATGGCATTTTCCAGGCCTGGAAAAGTTTTGGAAAAACAGAAAAATCCGCAAAGTTTTGGAAAAGTCATGGAAATTAGTTTAACAAATATCTGTATACTTGAATTAGGGCTGCGTGATATTGGAAAAATCTGACATTACGGTATTTAGTATTTCTGTGATGTATATTGCGATGTGAATACAATTTCACCAGATGATTTAACAGGTTTATTTGGATTGATTGGGGAGATTTTGTAGTAGAGTAAATCTCGAATAATATATAACAAATAAATTACAGGCAGAGATAAATAAAATATAGTAAAGATAAAAGTGAATTATAGTTTTCAGGTATTCACTATTAATTCATTCATTCTTTTTATTTTCGGCTTAGTCCCTTTATTAATCTGGGGTCGCCACAGCGGAATGAACTGCCAACTTATCCAGCATATGTTTTACGCAGCGGATGCCCTTCCAGCTGTAACCCATCACTGGGAAAGTATTCACTATTCAGGTACACATATTGAATAATCAACACTGCATAGTCTTCATTGTATATTATTTAATCTTTATTAAAGTTACAAAAAAATGTATTGTGGCTGGATGTTTTAAAATGTGAAATATTGAAATGTTCACAGTCACAGGCCTAAAATGAACAGCTCACTCAAAGATTAAAATGTACTCACTATTTACTCACACTTCACTTGTTTCAATACTATAGGAGTTATTCAATTATATTCTCTTTGTGTTCATTTAAAAAAAAAAAAAAAAGAAAACTCATAAATGTTTAAAACAAGTGAAGGGTGTAATGAAAATGGGAAGTAATTTTTGGGTGAACTATCTCTTTAAAATGATAAACTTTTACTCCATTATGATTAAACTGTATATTAAACTATAATACCCAACATTGCATATCCTGCGATGTGACTATTGCGGATGCACACATTGTGATATCGATGCTGAAACCATACATTGTGCAGCCTTAACTTGAATATAGGTTAGTTGTCTTTTTTATTTTTCATAGCTATAAAAACAAATTTAAACTAAATAGATTGTTGCATGTTTTATGCTGTAATAAATTTGACCGTCGTTGTTTTTCTTATTATTTATCATGTATATGTAGACATTACATGAAACATTAAGTCATGAAAATGAACTTAAAAGTTCTGGAAAGTCATGGAATTTAGTAGTAAAAATGTGTATGAAGCCTGTTTGGAAAATATGAGAAAATATATGAAGATTTCACAGGGGGGCTAATAATTTTGCCTTCAACTACGTACTAATCCTGTAGCCGAACATAATGAAAACATTAGACAATATAAAAACAAATATTTAAGCATGATAATAGACAACAAGGTATCTTGGAAAGATACTATTGATAGTTTGTGTAATAAGCATAATTTTTCTGCATTGTCTCAGATATTTTGCAGCATCAAAACAGATTCTTCTATTATTCTTTATGTCTGTAAATATGAACGTTTTGTAGTATTGCAATTCTGTCTGATATACAGTATGAGTCTGTCTTTTAAAGTAAGGATAAAGCTGAAGATTCAGATAAAAATCTGCTCAAAGACAGTAGGACAGCCTCTTCAAAAAGGATGTTTCCTATCGCAAGAAGCTCCCATGGCTGACTAAACAGGGGCGCCTCCAAGGGGTGGCCAGGGGTGGCCACGGCCACCCCTGGGTAAACTCTGTCCACCCCTGTGGCCACCCCAATATGATTTTGCTGTTGACATTATTAATTTAAATGTACTTATGTAAATTCCCAATATTTCAATAAATAAAATGCAGCCACTAAATTATTGTTGGTGCCACTGACGTAGCTGATTCACTGCTCTCCCCCTCAGCGCTGGTTCAACGCTGGTGAAAGCAAACTGACGCATGCGCGCAGAAAACCATTCCCGTGCGCCTCACGCACTCCTGTGAGAATCCCGGTTGTTTGCATGCATTTCGATAAAATACGCGCCGCTCATGCGCCGTGAAACAGGAGTAACAGCCTTTTTGTGCAGAGGTGTCGGCACGCATCGAGTTTTGCAAGTCGACTAAACTAAAGTTTATACAATATGATGATGTAGTAACTTTCACTAAGCATGGCTTTAAAGCAGAAAGGAGGGATAAAGAGTCAGGGAGGTAAGACTTCATTACATTATGTTGTGTATGGGATGGTTCGTCCATGGTGTCATTTAAACTAGAACCACCACTGCCCTCCCCGATCGTCTTTGACAGCACACACACACCTTCAATAGACAGCAATGGCAATATAATATTTACCTTAAGGTACATCAATAGAAGTGTATAGTGAATGTGTGTGTAGTAATGCCTTTTGTTCAGTTTGTTCATTTGTTTGTTTTATTAATTAATTCATGAATGTTCATGAATTTTAGACTTGGCATATACCATATTCTGTGCAATAAAAGTATGTAAAAAATAACTAAAAAGTTATATATATATATATGAAAAGTGTTTTTAAACTAAATATTGATTTTTATTTGATTTGCACATGTACTTGCTGAATTATTTCAAGGAATAAATTGCAATATTTTAAGAGTAATTAATTAAACGAATTAAAGCCACATTATTTCATTTACCAGAAACAAAAATATAACATTACACTGAATTCATAAATTTTTTTTGTGTGCCACCCCAAGATTTGCTGCGGCCTCTTCTGGCCACCCCTAAGAAAATTTTCTGGAGGCGCCACTGTGACTAAACATATTCTTTGTATCCCTAATCATATGGAGAGTCATGAATTTGTGCATTTACAGTGAAAACACTGATTTTTTAAAAATTTAATTGCGTGAAATTAAAACATTAGTTTGTTTGTCAGGCTGTCCTACACTCTCAGAAATAAATGTACGCAAGCTGTCACTGGGGTGGTACCTTTTCAAAAGGTATGCATTTGTACTTAAAGGGTTCATATTGGTACCTCAAAAGTATATATTAGTACCTAAAAATTAATTATATTATTAATATTTGTACTTTTTAGGACTAATATGTACCTTTGAGGTATTAATATGGACCTTGTAGGTACAAATTTGTACCTTTTAAATAGGTACCACCCCAGAGACAGCTTGCGTACCTTTATTTCTAAGTTAAATAGGATTAGTGTAAAATAAAAACACTAATACTTTGTGTGTGTGTGTGTGTGTGTGTATGTGTGTCTTATATAAGTTAATTGTGTCTTGTCTGTTTGTAAACAATGCAAGAAGATATGCAAGAAACAAATTCAAGTCTGATAATGATGTTACATCATTATTATTATCATTACAAAGCCACAAATAAAACCTCATTGACTCTTATTTGAGATTTCAGGCAAATAAAGGGTTTTCACCTCTCCTGTCCGGCCGTATCCCACAGCTGGATGTGGATCCTCTGGCCTCTCCCCGCTGTGCCATCAGGACCACTGGATTTATACACCTTACAGAAAAACAGCAGACATTTCATCTCATTTAAAGGCACAGTATGTCATTTTCACCACTAGAGGGTGCGTATTCACAACAAACAAAGGAGCATTTTGATAGTGCTGTGACTGAGTGTGGAATCATAGGAGTTGTGATCTTCATCTTCCTACAGGACTCCTGTAGAAATTGATGGATGATTAAAGTATTTAACACTTAGAGACTGAAAGACCTATAATGGCTGTAACAGACAAAGGAGACATCCAAAACATGCAATGTTGGTGATTCTCCAGGAACGTGGTTGAGAAACACTGTTTTAGACAACATCTTTACCTGTATAACTGACAGCATAATTGAGTACACCCCATTTTGAAAATGAATATTTTTATCTATTTCTCAGAGAATATAGGCAATGTATTTTGGTGCGTTTAAACAAAACAGATTTATTAAACAGATATTTTTATTAAAATCATATTTTAGTCACCAAACATATTTAGAAACTGAAAGATAAGACAAATAAATTCAAGCAAAATATAGCAAAAAAAATAAAAAAATTACAAGCACTGACTAATTTAATGTAAATTATCTATATGACATAATGTACAGGTCCATAGCTGGGGGGGGGGGGACCCACCCCCTTCTGCAAAGTCCAGAATTTGTCCCCTATATTTGCTCATTTGCCCCCTTTTTTGACAGTATTCCATCATAAATTGTGAAAATAACCAATAGAAGAAGACTTTTATTATTTAAATGGACAAATTCTGACTGAGGAAATGAGCTGGCCAGTTTGTTATTTGCATATAGGCTACAGTTTTTTATTTGGTCACACTTTATTTTGATGATCCGTTTGTTAAATTTACGTTACACTGCATCTACATGCCAACTAATTCTCAATAGATTATAAGTAGACTGTTAGATTGGGGTTAGTGTAAGTTGACATGTAATTGCAAAGTTTCTTATAGTCAGTTAAATATCTGATGAATGAGTAGTATCAGCAGATATTAAGCAGACAGTCTACTAATACTCAAATGGACCATCAAAATAAAGTGTTACCTTTAATTGAAAAACAATTATTAACAGATTGCTCATTTTTTATTGTTTTTGTTTGTTTTTTATGATGGATGATAATAAATTAGCATTTTAAAAATATTTCTAAAATATTCTATTTCTAAAATTCTAATCTCATTACATTATATATGAAACTGTAATAACTTAGTTTAAATGCACATTTGTAAATAAACACATTTTTGTAAACAAAAATAGTATGATAAGCACTTTGACAAAAATGTAGGAAGGATTTTTGTTGCATCAAAAAGTGTGGTAATGATAAACATTTGACAAACAGGGTTCATACAGGCACAGCCTAATGAAAATCAAGGACTTTTAAGCACTTTTTGCCAGCACCTATTTTTATTTTCAAGACTGACACGCAACGGTATTGAACAGCTGAAATGTATTCTCAGCAACCCATAAAAACGTTGCATAGGAACTATCTATTGATTTATACAAATAAAAAAAAACATTAATAAAATATAACAATTAATTAATAATGTATTAATAATTAATAATATAATAAACAAAGACTGACATGCAATGTATTGAACACCTGAAATGTCTTCTCAGCGATTTATAAAAATACTGCATAGGGACTATCTATCGATTTATATAAATAAAAGCCATTAATAATAATAAAATAATAATTAATTTATCATTTATTAATAATTAGTAATATAACAAACCTGCACTAAATGTGCTTGTGAAATGTTTTTTTTTTTTTAATTTGTTGACATTCTCTCACAGATGGAAAGAGAACAAAAAAATTGTACTCAAGTTAAAATACAATTACACTGCTAACATAATACAAATTTTAGTAAATAATACTAATATTAGGTAAAAGTACAAAATTCTCTTTTAAACAAAATACTGCTGAAAAAATTTATGATTTTCATTATGGCCATTTTTAAGTATAAACTTATTTGAATGGTTTAATTGCTTAAAGGTGCTGTATGTAAGTTTTTGACTCTTCTAAAGCATAAAAATACCATAATATGTGTGCAGATATTTAAGAAACATCCCAAGTGAACATACTTGTTTAACTGAAAAACAATGCTGAAGTCAGATATTCTGCTTTGAAAATGGGTTTTCCGTGCCGGAACGCTGTCTTTGTTTAGGTAAATTTCATATGCACGATGCCAGTTTAGCCAATTATATGTCAGCACCCTGGGTTGCCTTGTTGGAAAACAGCATATTTCATTCATTCATTCAGAAAGACTCTGAAAGCATGCGTCCGTGACCAAAAAGAACAGTATGGGAGACAGATGCAGTTCCACATGAGGTTATTAATTAGCAAATTACATAAATATTATGAACGTAAACATTAGGTGAGCAGGTTACATTGTAACCGCGTGTCCTAACAATACGCTGTGACGAGAGAGGCAGTGATCAGCTATTTGGCTGTTTGCACCAGACGAAACACGGCAGAAATGTAAATACAGCCTTTCAGAAGCACAGAATATGCACTCGCTCACCAAACGGTAAGGTTTAGAATCTATTTAATACATGTTAACCCACTTTAACATCAATGTAGATGCTGAATCACTCATATGTGTTTAGTTCTAAAGTTCAATTTCAGACGGTTTATTGTATTTTCAAGATCTGAGGTGAACTTTCTGCTTTCAGTATATGGCAACAAATGCCATGTAAAATGCATTCAAACTCGCATTGTTAGCATTTAGCACAGAATAAAGCACACAAGGCTTACCTGAGGTGATCTAGCTGTCATAGGTTTCTGTTGTTCAGCTGTGAGAAATAGAAGCCATTTCTAATATATCAATTCGAGGTGTTGGTTAGGACAAAAACTCCTTTTAATATGGAAAATATTCCCTCTATCGCGTGTCGTTGCTTTATTTAGAACACAGTTTAAATCACTCGCTCCTGTACACAATCTGGCATCCCAGCGTACTTTTATTATGATCCAGGAGTGCAATACCTAGTTCAACCACTGGGTGTCAAACTTACATACTGCACCTTTAAATCACAAAGCTACATAGAAATTTGCACTACAAAGCATGGTCGATTTTTCCTTTCATGACAATCTTTTTCAATAGCACTGGCAAAACTACCACATACTCCATAAGGCCATAGAGACACTTTTTGTCCATTTTTAAACAATATTTTCAAAACATTTTGAAAGGTTTAATTAAAGTATATGATGAAAAGATTTAAATTTAGCCTTTCATTTACATATTGTACTCTATTTTTCTTATTTGCTCATTCTCATCTTTACAATATGGCAAATTTGTTTCTTTAACAGCTTTACAGCACATGGAAATTTAATTTTACGCTTCATCCTAAACTGAAATAATTTTACAAAAAAGACAAATACACTGTCAGTAATAAAATAATAAAACAAATGACTTTGTTTCACTTGAGGTATTTGAAATATGACACTACATTTCTCAAAGAAGTGTTTTAAGAGCCTTACTGTTTATTTTGATAAATGTAACAACAGATTGCCTTGACCTGTAATGCCTGTACAATTTAGTGATGCTTTAAGGCAGACCAGGATACAGATATCATGTATAAATCAAACAAATACCTCATCCAGAAACATTTCCAGCATAATTATTTTGTCGTAAAGAAATAAAAAAGTTCCACCTTTGCTAAAAGTTCTGGTAGGCCAAGTTTCCCTTCACGATACAGCCACATAAGAAGTCCGTCAGCATTGGTCATGCATCGATCTAATTCTAAAAACTTGACAGTTTTTGACTAAATTTAGTCAAGGAGCAAAGATAAATAATTTCTACTTTAATAGCGAAGAGATCGCGATTGTATACAGTCTGAGCACATACACCCGCGATGATAAGAGGAATTGCAGTTAATTTGAAAAAGCCCATTTAAGAGCTTCCATATTTTTTTTGCGGTTAACGTACATGACTGCGCTCTCATCTTAAAATAAAGCACTCGCAACATTTGCAGAAATTAGTAATTGTGCAATACCTGCATTCCCACACCAAAATTCAGGACTTTGTGACAGGTCAGAGGCGAGTAAACTAGCCGTCGGAGAGAAGAGATCGAAACGTGTGTAGATCGTCAAAATGGCAGGAAGTCTGCGGTTTAATTACTCTTGCTAATAACATAAACATCTCTATAGTGAAAACATCTGAAAAAGCATTATTCCAATAAAACATTTATTTTTAAGTTGTTATTTTCTGTCACTGCAACGCAGAGAAGGCTTTGTCCCGCCCTTACCTTTCACGCAAAACTAGACAAGGTCGACTGTGATTGGCCACTTTTCATATCAGTCAAATCACCGCTTTGGAATCACAGTAGTTTGTGCGGGTATCATTGCACTAAATTGTCACAGATGTTCACAAACACTTTTATTTTTCCTTCGTGAATATTGCATACAAAATCTCCTCGGTAATTTTAAGCACTTTTAAGCACTTTTCAACAAAACAAGCCGATTTTTCAGGTATTCCAGGACTTGAATTTCTTAAAGCCAAATTCAAGCACTTTAAGCACTTCAAGCACTTTGTGTGAACCCTGGACAAACTAATCCAGCACAAATTAGTGGTTAAAAAGTCACTAAAATGCCGTATTTGAACCTCATAATTTAAGGCGAATAACTACAAAAAGATCCACTTTTTGACGAAAAAAGAACCACCCCTTTTAATAGGCTGGCTACAGGCCTGATGTATATGAAAATGAGATGTCGATGATCTCCAACTATATTTTCCTATCAGATTTATCATTAGAACATCTTATCTTATGCCTAACCGACATTAAGAGCCGGATAACTCTCTGCAATTAAATGAAAATAAAACTGAAGTGCACTTATTATTAGGTCTGGCTGCTACCAACAATTCAATTAAAAACTCAGCTAGCATTCCTAAACAACAATCTGCACAATTACGCCCAGAATCTCGGAGTTATTTCTGATCCACTTTTGCAGTTTGACAAGCGTGTAAATGCAGTTGTGAAGAGCAGCTTTTTCCAACTTAGATTGGTGGCAAAAGTTGAACAGTTTCTTTCTAAAAAAGACCCAGAAATTGTAACCCATGCTTTAATTTCCTCTCGGTTAGACTACTGCAACTCTTTGTACATTGGTCTACCTCAGTCAACACTCTCTCGCTTACAATTGGTTCAGAATGCAGCCGCCAGATTAATAACAGGAACTAATAAAGAGATCATATCTCCTTGCCTCATTGTACTGGCTTATATATACGCTTATACAGTATATATATATATATGTTTAGGATAATAATGTGTCAAATTGTTTAATTGATGGTCAATGGATGAACATTCTATATTCTTCTAAAATAATTCTATCGAATGTCTTGCAATAACTAATAACTACACAAATGTTATGTGACATCGCAATGTTACGCTGTGATTAGACAAAGGTATATGTTTAGGCTTTGCTCCAAATTAAAAGGACTTCTGGCGGCTTATATTTAAGTTTCTCTTGGACACATTAAACACATACTGTACACAAAACCTGAGGACATCATTTCAATATTTGGTGTTATACCACTGTATTTATGTTTTAAACAATAAGAAAAAAAATGTGATTGCTTTTGTTATGATTATAGCTCAAAGGTTTATATTGCTCAAATGGAAGGATCATCTTTAACATTTAACCAATGGTTAATGGATGTTTTACACCACATGACCTTAGAAATAATATGGTATACTATAAGAGGCTACACTGTACGTATAATATATACAGTGCAGCCTCTTGTAGTACATCTTATTATACTTGGCAACCTCTTTTAGACAGGATAAAGAAGATGAACTCCTCAGTCATTTCAGAAGAGTAGGTCTGTTTATTGTTATAAATAGATTTATTTTCTAATAAAAATTAAATGTATATGGGTGCAACAGGGGAGTTATTGTGGGTTTGGAAGGTAACCAAAAAAAGGGAAAAGCTAAAAAACGAACTGTATTGTATATTTTCTGTCTGTTCAAAAAGACGACAAATGTGACAATGCAATGTTATAATGTTGTCCTGGTTGCCAGGGTGTTACTAGGCTGTTTGCAGATAGTGTTTGTTGTTATGAGTAAGCAGTTCCAGGAATGGTGAATGTGCTTTTCCCAGTCAAACACTTTAGTTGGTTGAGATGTGGAAGTGTGTGACTCTGAACCATCAGTATTTGTTTGATGTTTGAGCTGCTCAAGTGTTTGTTCTAGAGGAGGATCTGCATATGAAGGTGGGAGGATCCTGCACTCTTCTTTCCCAGAAACACACACACACACTGCAGCAGGTTCTTGATACTGTGGGAAATATGCATCTATCCATCTACCCACCCATCCAATCTACCCATCTATCCAAGTATATATCTATCCATCCCTCCATCCAAGCATCTATCCATCAATCCGTCTGATTATCTATCCATCCACCCAAATATATATTCGTCCTTCCATTAGAGTATCTATCCATTCATCCATCCATCCAAGTACCCATCCATCCATCCATGTACACATCCATTTATTCTTCCGAGTATCTATCTATCAATCCATCCATCCAAGTATCTATCTATCCATCCATCCATCCATCAGAGTACCTATTGATCTATTCATCTGAGTGTATCCATCTGAGTACCTATCCATCCTTCCCATTCATCTATCTGATTATCTATCAATCAAAGTATCCATCCATCCAATTATCTATCTATTTATCTATCCATCCATCCATTTGAGTATCTGTCAAGCCATCCATCCAGACTACATATCCATCCATGCATCTATCCATTTATCTATCTATCCATCCATCCATCCATCCATCCATCCATTTGAGTATCTATCAAGCCATCCATCCGAGTACATATCCATCCATCCATCCATCTATCCGAGTACTTATCCATCGATCCAAGTACCTATCCATCCATTCATCCATCCGAGTACCTATCCATCCATCCAACCAGGTACTTATCCATCCATCTATCCATCCATCCATCCGAGTACCTATCCATCCATCCATCCATCTATCTTTCCATCCCTTCATCCGAGTACCTATCCATCCATCCAACCAGGTACTTATCCATCCATCTATCCATACATCTATCCATCCGAGTACCTATCCATCCATCCATCTATCTTTCCATCCATTCATCCAAGTACATATCCATTCATCCATCCAGGTACCTATCTATCCATCCATTCGAGTACCTATCAATCCATCCATCAATCCATCCAGGTACTTATCCATCCATCCATCCATTCGAGTACCCATCCATCCATCCAGGTACTTATCCATCCATCTGTTAATTCATCCATCCATCCATCCATGCACCCGAGTACCTATCCATGCATCCGTCTATCTTTCCATCCATCCATCCGAGTACCTATCCATCCATCCAACCAGGTACTTATCCATCCATCTATCCATCCATCCATCTATCCATCCATTCATCCATCCGAGCACCTATCCATCCATCCATCTATCTTTCCATCCCTTCATCCGAGTACCTATCCATTCATCCATTCGAGTACCTATCAATCCATCAACCATCCCTCCATCCATCCAGGTACTTATCCATCCATCTACCAATCCATCCATCCATCCATGCACCAGAGTACCTATCCATGCATCCGTCTATCTTTCCATCCATTCACCCGAGTACCTATCCATCCATCCATCCATCAGAGTACCTATCCATCCAGCCATCCATCAGAGTACCTATCCATCTATTCATCCAAGTATCTATCCATCCGAGTACCTACCCATCCATCCATCCATCCAAGTACCTATCCATCCATCCATTTGAGTACCTATCTATCCATCCATCTATCTTTCCATCCATTCATCCGAGTACCTATCCATCCATCCATCCATCCATCCATCCATCCGAGTACCTATCTATCCAGTTATCAATCAGAGTACCTATCCATCCATCCATCTATCTTTCCATCCATTCATCTGAGTACCTATCCATCCATCTATCTATCTATCCATCCAAGTACTTATCAATCCAGCCATCCATCAGAGTACCTATCCATCCATTCATCCATCCATCCGAGTACCTATCAATCCAGCCATCAATCAGAGTACATATCCATCCATCCATCCATCTATCTTTCAATCTATCCATCCAAGTACCTGTCAATCCAGCTATCCATCAGAGTACCTATCCATCCATTCATCCAAGTATCCATCCATCAGAGTACCTATCCATCCATTCATCTATCCATGTATCTATCCAAGTATCTATCCATCTATCTATCTGATCACCCATCTACCCATCCAATTACCTATCCATCCATTCATCCGAATGTCTATCCATCCAAGTATCTATCTATCCATATCTATCAATGGAGCATTTCAAAGTCACGTTGATCGATTCATCCCTCAGCGGATGCATTGTATGTCATCTCTTAGACAATTCAGCACCGCTTAGTTACCGAACTTGATACTTTTGACAACCCTACAATCTATCCATGCATCTATTCATTCATCCATCAGAGTATCTATTCTTATTATCAACCTATCATATTACACAGTCTGCCTCTTTCTATATAGCACATTGCCAACAGTTTATCCCCCCTCAGGTCTTCTACTGTATTGAGTAAAAGCATAATTACTCTGAGCGTGTCTGTTTGCTTTCACAGGAGCGCACCGTTCTGCATGTGTTTTCTCTACATCTAGTATTCATGACCGTGTTCAGACAAACGTGTGTATCTCGCTGCATCTGAGTCTGCGATTTACACATGAATGGCTGTTCTTGACCTCTGGGCAAGTTTCCATGTGTGGTTACAAACAGAGCTGAACAGGGCGATGGGATTTCACAGTTCGGTAAACCCCAGCTAAACATACTTTACAAAACAAGTAGGAGACACATACACAAGACTGTGAGAAAAAGTTTCATGCATTACCAAAGGTGAACGCTCATTAATGAATAACACAATAAGTCAGCATTTGAACACCAGATATAGAGGAAGACAACATTATTAATCCTCCTGTAAAATTTTTATTGATTTTCAAATATTTCCCAAGTGTTGTTTAACAGAGAGAAGAATTTTTCAACACATTTTAAAACATGATATAGTTTTAATAAGTCATGTATAATAACCAATTAGTTTTTTCTTTGCTATGATGACAGCAGTGTTGGGGAAAGTTACTTTACAAAGTAATGCATTACAATATTGAGTTCAATTCAGTTCATGAATTCAATGTTACTTTGGTAAAGTGTGGAGTCAAAGATAAAGGTCCCTCAATGCAATTCATAAGCATAAATAAACTATAAAAAACAAAACTAACAATCATGAAATACAAAACCTAATCTGTAGCTAGACAGATAGATAGACAGATAGATAGACAGATAGATAGACAGATAGATAGACAGACAATATTAGCAAAATACACAAACAATGAACAATACATTTATTACAGTATTTGTTCATGTTAATTAGCGTCAGTTAATAAAAACAAAGTTGTTCATGTTAACTCACGGTGCATTACCTAATGTTAACAAGCATGACTTTGTATGTTAATAATGCATTAGTAAATGTTGAACTATGATTAATAAATGCTGTATTCTTCATAATTAGTTCAAGTTAGTAAATACAATAACTAATGAAACCTTATTGTAAAGTGTGATCATATATATATAGTTTTTGACATTTATTTATTTTTGGCAGTGTATTAGTATACAAAAAAGTGCAATTTAAAAGCTCAAGATTTAGATTAGGTTATTCAAGCAAATGATTTGTTCTGTGGTCAATTAGTAAAATAATGTTTAAAGGAGCTAATAATATTGACTTATACGTTTTTATTTTTTTAAACCAGCCAAATTAAAAGAAATAAGACTTTCTCCAGAAGAAAAATACACTGTGAAAACTGTCCTTTCTCTCCTAAACATCACTTGGGAAATACATGGAAAAAGAATAATAATAATTTAATTAATAATAATTGTGTCTTGAGCTGAATGCACTGGTGAATGGATGTCAATGTCATTTTTAGAGCCAGTAATAAAGCACTCACCACTCGTTTTTCTCTGAAGTCTATTCCCACTGTGGTAATGAATTTGGAGTTGAATTTGCTGTCTGTGTACTGATATAGGAAGCTGGTCTTTCCCACCCCAGAGTCCCCCAGAGCGAGGAACTTGATGAGGTAATCATAGTCCCCATCGGACATGATGAGAGCTAAACGAAGACCTGCCAAAAGACAAACAAAACATTCTGTTAATATTCTGATTAGATTGTTACATTTTCTATTACTTTATTTAAAAGTATTTAAAAATAGTTTTTAGATGTTTTAAGTATTTTTTCCACCATTTTATATTTTCTGTACTCTGCAGTGTTTTGATTTTGATTCTATTAATTATATAAACTTTTTCTATATTTGTCTTAATATTTTACCTTTTTTATATTGTTATTGTGTTACTTTATATTGTCTTCAACTAATTGTATGTATTTATTTTTACATAATTATTTATTCCTTTTTTTATAATACATACATTTAGCTTTTTATTATATATATATATATATATATATATATATATATATATATATATATATATATATATATATATATATCAATTTATATGCATGTATATATATATATATATATATATATATATATATATATATATCAATTTATATGCATGTATATATATATATATATATATATATATATATATCAATTTATATGCATATATATATATAATATATATATATATATATATATATATATATATATATATATATATATATATATATATATATATATATATATATATATTTTTTTTTTTTTTTTTTTTTTTTTTTTTTTTTAATGAAAAGTTCGAATGCAAAAACCTTCAAAAGCAGTTTGAAATTTCCTTTAAAAAATGAGCATTTTTATCAGTCTCTTGAGTGAAGGTTCAGTAATTTCAAGTTTATGGCAAAGAATACACTCTTTTAAAGATCTTTAAAATGAAATAGCTCAACATAAACATAGATGTCTGAGAAAAATGCTAATTTTCGATGGAAATTTCAGACGGCACTTAAGAGGTTTTTGCATCTGAACTCTTCATATACAGTATATATATATATATATATATATATATATATATATATATATATATATATATATATATATATATATATATTAATTGCATATAAATTTATATTTACTCCTCTTTATTTTATAAATATAATTCACTTAGAATTTTAAGTATGTCTATTAGGGGTGTAACAGATCACGGTTGATCCATGATTCGCACAGATCACAACCCATGGTTCGAAATACACGTGGTCCGCAGATTAATAAAAATTTTACTTGTAGATTAATCCTAAATTTGTAATGATCGCATTCAAATTACATGTATGAAACATTTAGGCTTTCCAGTAAAATGTAATGATGACGGAAGAAGTTGTGGTGGGTTACTCAGGAGGTTTCTTAGGTTATTAAAGGTGTTTTCTGTCACTTGTTTAGCCTGCATTAATGCATTCAGTGTAAGCTGCACCATTAATCATCAAAAGATCAAGATTTCAACACCCACGCAACATAAATTATAAATGATGGTGATTTGCATGTGTTTATTAATCCTTCCAATCGCTGCATTCAAAGCTGTGTTTGACAAACACAAAAATCAAGAAAGAGATTGAGTCTTTGAGTTAGTTATGAAGTTACAAACAGTCTAATAACACAGAAGTACTGGGAGATCAGTTTATAGCTTAGATATAACCACTGATGTTTATGGTAAAGATTAAAATCACAGTCATATGCATTTAACGATGCTCAAAAATGAAAGTTGTAGGCAGCAATTACATTATTTAACCAATAGGTGGCCATCAAAAATATTCCACTGAATAATTTAAAAATAATCATCTAGCAACGAAGCAATAAATAACGAAGTTTTAGGAGTGAATACCTGAATCATTTATTGAAAATGAGACTAAAAATAAATAAGGGTTGTACAAATTATAATGTTAGATTTCTACATTTAGCGTTAGCAGCAACAGTAGTAGTAACTAGAGGTGTGAACCTACACTGGTCTCACGGTTCGGTTACGATTATCATGCCATCGATTCGGTTCAATTCGATATCTCGGTGCATCACGGTGCATTGACGATGCTTTCCATACACAGTTTTATATTTTCTTCACAGCACAGCAATTATTGTATTAAAATGTATAAATATATTTATATACCATTTGTAAAACAATTTTGTCCTTTAATACCAACAGTCAGAATAAAGGTAAAGTTGGTTTTATATTCACACATTCGTTCATTTAGAAGTCTCTATATTGTTTATCATGTTTGAATATTCGATTGGAATTAGCATACAAGTAACAAACAACATTAACACTATCTAATTGACTGTGAACAATGTTGTACTTTGATAGTCATTGGCTGCTAATATGATTTCCCTATTTAGAATTTGCAAATAATACTTTTCTGAAATTATATTATTAAAGAGAATGTCTGAATATCCCAATATAAAACCAACTTTACCTCTATCTTTAGATATATAAACTGTACCTTTAAGCAACGCGAGCATTTATAGCAAATAAACAAATATAAATATCCCGCTCGCTTTCTGAGCCTTGTCTACCAACTACCAAGTTCTTTCTTACACCCCTTTGATTGGTCAGGCGCTCAACAGAAAGGGCTGCGATTGGCTCTTACACGCTGGTGCTCTTCACAGCTGCACTCATGGGCCACAGTGAGAGAGAAATGGAGATTACTTTCATTCTCTTAATCGCCGTGAAATAGGGGCTTTTGCTGTAAGTGTCAGTAAAACAGTGTTCAGCAAACACACACGCAGTGAAATTGTGCACAGTTTCTGAGTTTTTCGTAGTTAGAGCGTTGTACTCGCGCTCGCCGCTCGCCTCCCTTGCCATAGTAAGCTACGGCGACATAGCGCATGTGAGATAAATGACGTCAGTATATAATAACCGGTTATGATTATTACTGAACCGATACCGAATTGTCCGCGTCTGCATCGCGGTGCACCGAAGAAACAATTAATTTTGACACCCCTAGTAGTAACAGTGAATTTTTCACAGTACTGAACATTTTACAATTTATTTTTATTCAGTTGATTATTTCTTCATTTTATTTTTAATAAAATTACAGCTTCTAAGTTTTGTTTGTTAAAACCAAAAGTTTCTTGCAGTACTGTTTTTATAATAAATGGATTTGTTCTTTGGTAATAAATTACATTTGTCTTCTCCCCTTTTTTTTGGCTGATCAGAAAAATGCTCAGATCCGTGACTAAATAACTGTGAGCCAAACAGTGAGATTTGTGATGCGGTACACCACTAATGTCTATATGTATTCTTAACTCTAGTTTAATTTAGTGCTTCAAATTAGAGATGAAATCAGAAAACATTGAAATAAAAAAGTGATACGTTTTTATGGTTTTTATCTCTGATTAATGATGATAACCTTAACATAAAACGTTCCACAACTCTTCCAAACAAAACACACAAAAAATCTTAAGTCAACATGAAACTTCCTTTCGCAAACCCATTTAACATCCCTATCATGGCAGGATATTTACAAACATTGAGCTCAAAATGATGAAAGGCCCATTTTCATTGATGCAACAGTGCTGATTAAGTAACAGGAAACTAAAACAACTATTTGAGACAACCGCTGAAGTGTTGCGTTTCCATCTAGAACAGTAAAAATGCATGTTAAACTCCTTTTGTTGTTGATCATGCATCTCAAATCCTGGAGCTTAAATGAGAAACGGACTCTGAAAATGTCTCATACTTGAATGCATGCAAACAATAGCTTTATTTGCGCTCGTATTCATCAAATCAAGTGGTTTATGACCACAATACTGAGACTCGGGTAAAAGTAAAGTGTTTTGTAACCCTCAGGTTGCACTGGACACAATCATTAACCATCATTTTAGACTTTTAAAGTTTGTTCTGTTTTTATTTGTCTATAAAATAATGCACTGTAATGTAATAGGACACTTAACCTTTAAAAAAAGTCAATATACATACATTTACATTGAGTCATTTAGATGCTTTTGTCCAAATCAGCTTACAATTGAGGAGGCATTCAGTGACTCAACAAGAAGAGGCAATAGATACACTAGAAGTGCTAATTATACAAATTAACTGTTAGTGCTTAGAGAATCAAGAGCTAGATTAGAGGCAGTGGGGTTTTTTAATAGAAAGTTAATAAATGCACAAGGTATTTTTAGAAAGACTTGGAGTGATTGTAGGAAAGTGTCTGGAGCAAATGTTGGTTAAAGCGTCAGAGAAATGAAAGAGTGGTTTGTCACCTGTGTGAGACACACTCAGAATTGCATAATATTTTGGGGTTGATATAAATGATATAATGATATACAATGCGACAATACATTTAGTATGGACAAAGACTTGGGTTGCACGGTTTACCGGTACTTTGGTAATAAAATCTTTTAAAAAAAATAAAAGCTTTTTAAATAAAATCAGTTGTTTACTGTATAAAAATATAACATTTTGAACTATTTCCATTTATCGGCCTATATTTAATCAGCCTCCAAATCTTAAGAGTTATCAGTTATCGGCCCAAAAATCCATATCGGTGCATCCCTACAAATAACAGTTGAAAAGTTCATACTGTAGTAAAGGAGATCTGCTTCATTCTTGTCTGTCACTGTGCTGTTTATCTACGTGAAGCCTATGGCTTTAACATGCACGTCAGAACAGTGGGCGGGGAAAACTACCTCATTTGCATTAAAGGCACAGGCAACAAAAACAGCTACAATGTCTTAACAACTTAAATTTCCCAGATTTAAAAAGGTATAATAAATAATCTGATGGGTATTTTGAGCTGAAACAAGTTCAAGTTCACGTTCAATTTATTTATATAGCATTGCTTTACTGAGAAAAAAAAATAAACAAACGGTATGTGCATTAAAAAAACAGTAAGAGTAATAGGCACATAATAGGAGAGAGCATAGAAAGTGTTACATAAAAAAGCAAAAATAAAAATGTGTATATATATTAATATTTAAAAGATACTACCACAGTTGACCATACTGACAAGATTAAGAACAAAGACCGTTTTGATCTCCCTCCACACCTCAAACCCCCTTGAAGGGAAGGACTTATGCTTCAAAAGACCTAGAAATTAGACGAGTCTTTAATTTAGACTTAAAATTAGACAGTGACGAAGCCTTTTTTACATTACAGACACATTCTGGAGACACAAAAGACTTATCTTAAATCTTGAAAAAGGGGTAAAATAGGTGCCCTTTAATACGTTTTCCTTATTTGAATGAACTAAATTTTACACCACAGCACAGAGCGTGAATAACAGCATGGAGAGGGAGCTAAAAGTTTATATTATGCCATTTATTTAGCGATATCTTTTATAATATACATATTACGCCTGTAATCATAAGTATCAAAAGTTATTTTGATATCTTCTATATCTTATTATATTTCAAGGTTTCCGCTACATTCATTCATCCGTGGCGGGCCGCCACGCCAAAATTCATCCCGCCACGGCAACATTACAACTTCTCTTTTAAAACATTTAGTCGTGTTTTTTATAGCGGGTTATAATCGCACCAAAACATATTAGAGGTAAACAGCGCAAACTTTCTGAAACCGTAGTAGTGCTGTGCGCTGTTTGTTCAACCCTTTAAGGTGACATGCTGACTGACTCTCTGTCAGACTGACTGACAGGTGCGTGAGTCCAGCAAACACGGTGTAGCTTTCAGTTTAAGATGAACACAGTTTCCATAAATATACTTTATTGATAAAGGTCAATGACTCTGCATACAATGACTTTATCTTGCTGGAGTTTATAGCCGTTTCATTTTACTTCAGTCGACGCGTTAATGTCGGAAAACGCACCAAATCGCGCTTCAGCAGCGCTTACTGGAGAGCGCACGAGAAGATCTGCACTTGAGCATGTAAATTTGAGTGCGTGCAAGAAGTTTTGTGCAAGAAGAGGAAATCGGTGCGCAAGCAAAGAGATTCGCATGCTCTTATTACATGAATGCTATCTTGACTTGCAATACTGCGTGTAATATTTATCTTTGAAACAGTTGGCAGATCTGTGTAAAAAAAGTCCTGCCGCCACTGCTGGAAAAAATCCTAGAGGAAACACTGTATTTAATATTTCTACATTCTCATTCAAACAGTTGCCATGAAGTTATAAATAAAATGAAAAAAATGATCACATATGAATGAGAAGATTAAGTATATACTTTAAAAAGACGTAAAATAAGTCTCTGGTGTCTCTAGAGTGTGTATGTGAAGTTTCAGCTCAAAATACCACACAAAAAGTGTTTTACAACTCTCTGTAACTGACCCTTTTAGGCTTTAATGCTAATTGTGGTGTTTGAGTGACTGTCACTTTAAATTCAAATGAGATTGTGCTCTTTTCAGAAGAGGGCGGAGCTACAATAGCCTCTGCTTCAGCATAGCGGCAGATTCAAAACCAGAATAATGTTATCAGTGTGAAAGTAAAAATGTCAAAAGTGTGTCAGAATGTGTAAGTCTATTCACCTTATTCTCTGCGTACGAGCGGGTGCAACCATTTAATTCTTTTTGGCTCGAGATTTCCGGTCTCATTCACTTCCATTCATTTTTAGACATTAAAAACAGCTCGTTTTGCTGCTTGATGTTGCACACTCATATTTTCTTATTATATTATTCTATTTTGTCTGTATAGTCAAACACTTGTTTGTAGAGCAAGTAGTTTGACTGCTTTCTGCCGTTTATTATTCCTAGTCATTTCTCCCATAGGCGACCGAATTGGAAGTTCTACAACAATCGCACAAAACAAGCGCACTATCGCATTGAAGAATAAGGTCAATAGCAGTGGTGTCCAAACTCAGTCCTAGAGGGCCGGTGTCCTGCAAAGTTTAGTTCCAACCCCAATTAACACACCTGAACCAGCAAATCAAGCTCTTTATCAGTATACTAGAAACATCCAGGCAGATGTGTTGAAGGAAGTTGGAACTAATCTATGCAGGACACCGGCCCTCCAGGACCGAGTTTGGACACCCCTGCTCTATAGAGAGTTCTGTCATTTGTGCTTTATCTAAAACTCCCTATCTATAATCCTCTTAGTCTATGCTGACATTATCTTCAGCAGTTTGAACACTCTAATGGCTAATGAACGGCTACTTCCCACTCAGGGCTGCTGTTTGTGCTAATGAGGAAGAGGTGGTCACTAGTGGGCGGGGCTTTCCCCCTCTGATGTCATGTACAAAGCGATAATGTCAACGTTTTTATCAAGTCTGATTATAAAAATACAAATTTTTACCATGAGAGGCTGGATATATCCACACGCTGTAGCACCACTACTATGTTTAAACCCCTTATAAAAGAGATTTTTGCATGATAGTTCCCCTTTATTAAACAGTCAAATGTTTTCTAGCCTCTTTTTAGCATTTCAAATCACCTCAATTTACAGTACATCTTGTCTTGACATGTCAGCTGGGGAAAGAAAGAAAAAAAGAAAATCATTGGGAGTTCCTCAGCCTGCATTAAAGCAGATCATATGACTGCAGAAAGACCATAAAAACAAATGGCCACATTCTTTCACTCAGCAGCGCTAAAGACCATCCAGGACCATAAGCTGCTTAGCGTCTGGGCCAAAACAAGCACCCGGAACAATCCAGAGACTTTTCTGGGTTTCATCATCTTTTTTTTCACGGCTGATCAGAGTCTAGGAGGAAACCTGGTATTCTCAGTCAGCCAGAAACATTATTTTTGTCCTCTGATGCAAAGCTTAAGTATACGTGTGGTAATCGGAGTGCTTCTCCACAAACAATGAGAGGGAGAAAATCACAAGACAAAAACTCCAGACATTTCATTTTGCATAATATTGGCATCAAATTCAAAACATATACTCAGGAGATGTGTGGCTTTTGACCTATTACTTTTCTGTATTGCTCCAGGACTAATTTCATATAGGCATGGGCCGGTATAACATTCTGACGGTATGATAACCTTGGATAAAAATATCACAGTTTCACGGTATTGTGATTATTGCTCTACAATTAGTGATGTGCGGATCGATACTAAAATATCGATATCTCCGATGCCAGCTTTGTATGAATCGATTATCTTATCAAAATATAGATATTTTAATAATTTGGACCAAATATGTATTTTATTGGAAATATAGAGCGGAAAGTAACCACAATTACCCTAGTTTCTCTGAATAATGCCAACTTAGTCTGAACTACTTGTTCTTCCGCCTGCAAAGTCATGTGCGTAATACGGCACTATACAACTGTATATCACGCTAGCTAGCCACTCAGTCCACTGGCCTGGCACATGTTGTTCAGTCACGATGTCATTGGATATGAGTTACCGCAAGTGAAGTTATGTGTGGAGCTACTTCACTTCCATAAACTCAAAAAAATGCAGTTTGTGATGTGTAACAAAACAGTGAGGTACTGTGGTAATACCACAAACCTAATCAAACATCTACATAGAAATCACAAGACAGAATATGACAACGTCATGACTAGGCGGTCAGAAGAGGAGGAAACTAGAGGTACAAGTGCTGCTAGGGTGAGACAGACATCGCTTTCAGAGTCCTTAGGTGCAGCAGGCGGGCACTATCCAGGTACAGAGGGAGAAAATGTGGCGATGGGGCTGTATTTTGGGGTCTTTGGTTTTTTTGTGACAATGATAAAACAACGAAAAAAGGTTCAAAACACTTTCATGGGAACCGAATTAACATGTCAGTAAACGTAGAAGTGTGAATGTTTTTTTAAGATGTTCAGGCCGGCGTTTTAAGATGTACATGCTCAGATGCTGTCAATAAATATGCAAGTTGGCTCTTTTTTTGTATGATAATTCTTCATCAATAAAAAAGAATAACCCGTAATAAGGGTCATATTCAGTATGAAGTAACACTTTTAAGTACACTACTTGTTACTTTAATTTCCCAAACAGACATTTTTGGGCAGGATCGCTATCGAATCGGTATCACCGATACTCGCCTTCATTTTACTTGGTATTGGATCGGATAGGAAATCAGTGGTATCGCACATCACTATCTAAAATATGCTCTTTTTAAATGTCTGGGTAAAAAAAAACTAATTTTTTCCCCTTTGAACACAATATATTTTAGCTTGAAAAACACAAAATATTATTTTAGAGATATTATTAATCAGGGGCCTCATGTACAAAGACTTGCGTAGAATTAATACTAAACCATTGCTTACGGACAAAGGTGTAAATGTGCGTATGCAGTAAAAAAATCCGATGTATGAAACACTGCGTACGCTGAATCCCACGCATATTCTCTTTGTACATCCGAATTAACGTGAAACTGAGCGCACGTGCACGAGCGCAAAACCCCTCCCTTCCTCCTTCCCTGTATAAATATGGTAATGACTCCACTTTGGCAAAACCAAACGAAAAAGCAATGGCAAAAGCAAGCAAGAAGAGAAACATCACAGAATGTGAATTGGAGGTGCTCCTATCTGACGTAGACCCGAGAAAAACTGTGTTATTTGCAGGTTTGTCCTCAGGAATTAATAACAAAAGAAAAAAAATAGAGTGGGAGAGTTTAGGTGACCCGGTTAACGCAAAAATGGTCCGATGTAAAGGTGCAGGTTAAGAGGAGAACAGCGGCGCACCGTCAAAGTGTAGACCGAACAGGCGGGGCAACAGGGGATGCTGAACTAACTCTCTTTGAGGAGAGAGTTGCCTTAATTGTGGGCGACACTTTACTCTCTGGAGTAGTATCCGTGTCTGTGAGAGACACAGATGTATTAGAGGAACACTTTGTTAGGGTAGTATAGCAGCACCCCTCTGCTCTTATCAAGGCAGCACCACCGGCGTTTCAGCTGCCCAATAGCCTGCTCTACAACTGCCTGAGTGTGAGAATAGGCATTACTGTATCTGCGCTTTTGGTCAGTTTGTGGGTTGTTGAGGGGGGTTAATGGCCACGTCTTTTAATGGATAACAGCGGTCTCCTGATAATAATTACGCTCAATAAAATAAAATTAAATTAAAACTTAGCTGGAATAATATCTTTAAATATATCACTCACCAAGAAGCCACCAATCGTGCACCCTTGGAGCCTTTGGATTTGACTATTGACAATGTCCTCTAATAAGGCCAGCACATGCCATTGCCATAGACTAAAGGTTGTATACATTTGCAAATGCTTTTATATGTTCTAAATCACATAATTGGTAAAAAAAAAAAAAAAAAAAAAAATCAATTAACCGATTTTATCAATCATAAATTAATAGCAATGTTTTTCACATGTGTTGGTGCGATAGTTTGTAGCGTGCAATTTAACATAATTGCCTATAGGAGTCGCCAATGGAAATAAAACAAACACACACAAGAAATACACGTACGCCAGACATCAAGTTGGCGCGGACCAACGCACACTCTCACGTTAATGTCATTAGTAAATCCAAACGTGAGCGTAAAAAATCTGGTGTACGCAAAGCTTTTGTGCGTAAGCACCGTTGATACATGAGGCCCCAGATGTTATACAATAATGACCAATACTACTGATTAGTACAGATGTTATTAAAATAAAAACGATACTAAAACCTGTCTGATATGGTTGATCGGTGTATATGTCATTACAAATCAGATGAATGTGTGTCTATTTCTAATCATTTAAAGTTACACGTTACATATCAGACACAGAGTGTTTCTGATATTACTGATCAGATGTTATACAATGACCAATATTATTGATTAGTACATATGTTATTCAAATAAAGACAAGACTAAAATCTGTCTGATATCGCTGGTCTAATTAAAGCTTATAAATCAGATCAATGTGTATTTAGTTTTAATAATTAAAAGTTATACTGTACATTACAGATCAGAGTGTTTCTGATATTACTGATATTATCAGATGTTATAGATTAATGACCAATATTATTGATTAGAACAGAAACAGATGTTATTAATATAAAGACTAAAACATGTCTGATACCACTGATTGGATTATTATTCATTCATTCATTTTCTTTTCGGCTTAGTCCCTTTATTATCTGGGGTCGCCACAACGGAATGAACCGCCAACTTATTCAGCATATGTTTTACGCAGCGGATGTCCTTCCAGCTGCAACCCATCCCTGGGAAACATCCATACACACTCATTCACACACATACACTAGGGACAATTTAGCCTACCCAATTCACCTATAGTGCATGTCTTTGGACTGTGGGGGAAACCGGAGCACCCGGAGGAAACACACACCCACACGGGGAGAACATGCAAACTCCACACAAAAACGCCAACTGACCTAGACGAGGCTCGAACCAGCGACCTTCTTGCTGTGAGGCGAACGTGCTACCCACTGCGCCACCATTATTTTAATTATAATTTGATAATTAAAAGTTACACATTACAGATGAGCGTTTCTGACATTAATGATCAGATGTTACACATTAATGACCAGATTACAGCGTGGACGAATATTATTGATCAGAGCAAATGTTATACATTATTAGCAGTAAACATGTCAGGCTAAATCATTCAAATGAATCATAGACTTCTGCTGTCTTCATTAGTTTCAAAAACACAGATTTCTGTACAATTTAAAACGGCATATTTGGACATCTTTTCTGCTGAAGATACTGTTGTCCTAAAAAATAAAATTAAAAAAATGTTACACACAACTTAGGAACGGTATAGCAGAAAATTTTGGTGGTTTTAAAACCTTGACACTTCCAAAGCGTGGTTTAACTATTATCGTCCCATGCCTAATTTCATAAATTTGTTTATGAATTAATAAAATGTTTAGTGCGGTGCAATTTTTTTTTACATTACTTAAGCATCTATAACTTTTTTTCATTTTGAGCATTATACATTCTAGATAAAGGATAGTAAAGCCCAAAGTGTCTTCTTTCTGAAGATACATGAACTTTGAATGTAGACCAAATTATTCAGCAACTGTTACCGTTTTAGTTTGGGAAGGTCATTTTTGATAACGTACTTCTGACGGTGAGGGAGAGAAGGACACCGATATGGTCTCAGGAAACTTTACAGAAATCTGATTTTGCATGCTAGCTTGGTCAAATCTGAAATATACAGGGAGTGCAGAATTATTAGGCAAGTTGTATTTTTGAGGATTAATTCTATTATTGAACAACAACCATGTTCTCAATGAACCCAAAAAACTCATTAATATCAAAGCTGAATATTTTTGGAAGTAGTTTTTAGTTTGTTTTTAGTTTGAGCTATTTTAGGAGGATATCTGTGTGTGCAGGTGACTATTACTGTGCAGAATTATTAGGCAACTTAACAAAAAACAAATATATACCCATTTCAATGATTTATTTTCACCAGTGAAACCAATATAACATCTCAACATTCACAAATATACATTTCTGACATTCAAAAACAAAACAAAAACAAATCAGTGACCAATATAGCCACCTTTCTTTGCAAGGACACTCAAAATCCATGGATTCTGTCAGTGTTTTGATCTGTTCACCATCAACATTGCGTGCAGCAGCAACCACAGCCTCCCAGACACTGTTCAGAGAGGTGTACTGTTTTCCCTCCTTGTAAATCTCACATTTGATGATGGACCACAGGTTCTCTATGGGGTTCAGTTCAGGTGAACAAGGAGGCCATGTCATTCGTTTTTCTTCTTTTAGACCCTTTCTTGCCAGCCACGCTGTGGAGTACTTGGACGCGTGTGATGGAGCATTGTCCTGCATGAAAATCATGTTTTTCTTGAAGGATGCAGACTCCTTCCTGTACCACTGCTTGAAAAAGGTGTCTTCCAGAAACTGGCAGTAGGACTGGGAGTTGAGCTTGACTCCATCCTCAACCCGAAAAGGCCCCACAAGCTCATCTTTGATGATACCAGCCCAGACTAGTACTCCACCTCCACCTTGCTGGCGTCTGAGTCGGACTGGAGCTCTCTGCCCTTTACCGATCCAGCCACGGGCCCATCAAGACTCACTCTCATTTCATCAGTCCATAAAACCTTAGAAAAATCAGTCTTGAGATATTTCTTGGCCCAGTCTTGACGTTTCAGCTTGTGTGTCTTGTTTAGTGGTGGTGGTTTTTCAGCCTTTCTTACCTTGGCCATGTCTCTGAGTATTGCACACCTTGTGCTTTTGGGCACTCCAGTGATGTTGCAGCTCTGAAATATGGCAAAACTGGTGGCAAGTGGCATCTTGGCAGCTGCACGCTTGACTTTTCTCAGTTCATGGTTCAGTTCTCAGTTTATTTTGCACCTTGGTTTTTCCACACGCCTCTTGTGACCCTGTTGACTATTTTGAATGAAACACTTGATTGTTCGATGATCACGCTTCAGAAGCTTGGCAATTTTAAGAGTGCTGCATCCCTCTGCAAGACATCTCACTATTTTTGACTTTTCGGAGCCTGTCAAGTCCTTCTTTTGACCCATTTTGCCAAAGAAAAGGAGGGTGCCTAATAATTATGCACACCTGATATAGGGTGTTGATGTCATTAGACCACACCCCTTCTCATTACAGAGATGCACATCACCTAATATGCTTAATTGGTAGTAGGCTTTCGAGCAGCTTGGAGTAAGACAACATGCATTAAGAGGATGATGTGGTCAAAATACTCATTTGCCTAATAATTCTGCACTGCCTGTAATGTATAACTAGGGCTGGACAATAAATCGATATCAATATATATCGCGATAGAATTTTTTTTCAATAATGATGATATGATTTTTGAACCCATTTCCGATATTTCGATATAAATTTGCATATATATGAATAAATATATTATTATTTATATAAGATCTTATACTTGTATCACTTGTCGCTGAATGACGTTCAGTGCTCAGTCGTCAGAAAGAGCGTGATCTATGTCACTTACGTGATGACGAACAACACAGACACGCTGCCAGCGCTCAGCACAGCAGTTGGTTAAGCTGCGCCGCAGAAAGTTTTAGCTACAAAATGAGTGCTCTGAATACAGATGCGAATGAACAAGCTTCCACAAGTAAGAATGCAGACGAAATAGTTGATAAGAAAGGAAAGACTAATGCAGTGGTGTGGAAGTGGTTCGGCTTTTTAAGTTCCGATAAACTTAGTTTCGGTGCTCTGTAAAGTGTGCCAGAGAGTGTAGCTGACTAGCGGCGGCAACACATCAAATCTGTTCCACCATTTGAAGCAGTTCCACCCGATAAAACATACTGAGAGTCAGAAGGTGAGGCAACATAAAAGTTTAAGCCAACCTGTGGCCTCACTTTGCTTATCAACACGTGCATATACACCTATAAATCACTCGCATATATTTGCGCATATACATATAAACTTGATGCATGCATGCACCCACATATGCATATAAACTCGCCGATCCTTGCATATACTCCCACATTAACACACGCACAAACAAACTCGATCCTTGGATAAACACCAAAATTAACACTCACATACACAAACTCGCTGCATGCTGGCATATAGCACTCGCGCACTTACAAAATAAAACTCACATATTTATCAGGAATCAGGTTATTGCAAAGCTGATGAAGTAGAAAGAATGTGATCAATAGAGCTATTCAATCTGTTAAATAATGAAAACGTGTTATATAAAATATTAGTCTATATAAAGACTATATAAAATATATAAGAGATATTCATGTTAAACCTTTCAATTTAATGAGGTAATTACATACACAAATATAAATAGACAGATAAAACCCTTAAAGGACATTCAAAATGAAAAGCAATTAGAATTATGAATATACTCAAACAACTCTTCTATTGCAGATATTAATGTAGCCTTTACTCTTAATGATTTTTTATTATTATAATTATTATTCTTTTTCTATTTTTTTTACGATGTGGATGTCATAATTGCAAGATTTTGGTATTATTTTGATTGTTAAATATTCAGCATATACAAAAAAAAAAAAACACTGATAAAAGTTTCTGTTCATCACATTGGTCAAGCTAACCCCCACAAACTGTCTATATATTATAAGCTGAGTCTGAGAGTTTTATTTATTTGGTAGTTTATTTCACATTTCTTGTTTGTAAAGGCTAAATACAAATAAAAAGTGAACAAATTTTTTTGTACTGTTTTTATTTAAAAAAAAGTTATAAGAGTCTGGAGGTATTATCGACTTTGCAAATTCACTTTGCAGACATTTGTAGGTACTGACATCCATTGTGTGCGTTCTTGGCAGTTTTTCCTTTCTTTTTAATATTGTCCATATCGATATTGGAATTATATCGTATTGACCAAAATAAAAAAAATATATCGTGATATAAATTTTTGCCATATCGTCC